>PQWD01009223.1:0-76556 GCA_019425675.1 Leucinodes orbonalis
TGTGGTACTGCACGTAATCGTTCCATAGACGGTAGTACTCTATCAGATACTTGTATCGCAAAGGTGTACCTAAGCCTTATTTGTGGCAGCCTAAATAGCTAAACGTTGGGCTAACGCGTGAGGTGACCGTAACTCTAAACTCCTTTTCCTCCCTATAGTCATCCTTACAAAACGTATTTCAGGAATAGATTATCGTAACCAACAACAACCAGCACGTAAAATTTTTCAATGAGATAAAAGGTACACTTTGCTGATTTAATTTATGCTAGTTAATTAGCTAATGATTCTTCTATCCGCCATTTGCATATAACCAACCATTAACAAAACACCTACGTTTTGACTTATGAGTTATGATAAAAAGTTTGAATGATAAAAAACCTTTCTATAAGAATTATCCGACCATCACGTACCCTTCGTTGTAGGCACTAATACGAGTACTTACCTGTGTAAATATTTTAACATAATATGTGTAGAAAAGTTTCAAATTCCAGCATCTTATTTTGCAAAGCCGAATGTGGTTCGCTTTTATGGAAAGCAATCGAGTATAGAGGAGAATTTCCAAATTTCGCCCCATTCAATCTACGTAGCAGCTGTCTCATATTCATGATTTATCGACTTTAAATTATGAAGAAATTCTCTTCAGCGCTATTGGTTTTGATTGAAAGCATCGGAGGCCTTCATAATAGGGGATTATATTGATATTCAATGTTATTTTCATACATTGAAATATTTGTATGGTATTTTGTTTTTGTACTAAAAAGACATCAGTGTTTTATTAAAAAATCTGGTATTGAGTTAACGAAATATAGATGTTATTATCGTTCCATCCATTATCATTGTGAAGTGATAAAGACACGCTCTGGTTTTGGAAAAATTGTGCTATATACATTTCTGTTCGGAGTGAAGAAGAGCTGTTTCGAAAGGTTGAAGTTATAATAATTTACATTCCATAAAAGCCCTTTGACTTTTTTCACAAACCAACTTACATTTACGACATATCTAAGAAATTCACCTACATTAACCGCTACCACGAGTTCATATGTATCACTTTAGTCCAAGACTTTCAAAGCACCACACCTTCCGCTTTATATCCGACATTTGAAGTAATTTGTGTGCGAAAAAAAAAGTTGCGTCGTTATATTACCAAAAATCGCGACTTGACAAAGTGCCAGCGCGCATGCGCAGCGTTTGTTTGTACTTCGGCTTGTTTGTTTTAGTAAAAATTTATGGCGCTCCGGCGAGATCCGCCTTCGCTCCTTCGCCTTTGAACCGGGCGTATTTGCCCAATGTGTGCTTCCTTTATGCTCCTCTACTCTGCTGTTGGGTAATAGGATGGGTACCTACCACAGTTATTACGTAGCATTTCATATCATCAACGTCGAAATAGTTCACAGCACAAACTAAATTGACTATACTAAATTCAATTTTGACACGTGTTCGGAAATTGTCTTTTATGTTTACCCCTAGATATTGTCTACTCAATAATAGAATTTTAGCCTATTAGTTGTAAGAGAGCCGGAATCGTTTCTTTGTCCTTGTTAGTATTTAGTGAAATCAGTCTTGATTGACTGATTTTTCTTAGATGTTTATTGTAAACAAGGCGGTTAATTTTATATAAATATCTCATGCAGTTGTGGAATAATTAGCAAATTGTAAATGGAATGTAAATTGTATTGAATTTGGAATATAAATCGATGAGTCAAATACATTAAACAACCCACGTGTCGTTGTTTGCGCGTTACGAGATTTATGTTGATACAAGTAATTTTAGCTTAGGGTTTTCACGTAAGTGATTATTATTAATCTAATATAACATTAATAAAATGTATCTTCAACTATTGAAATAGCGCCTTGCGATAATAGTAGAAAATTGATAAAACTGATACAAGTTTATGGGAATTGCATTGTTTTTGAGGCCAATGTCATACCAATTTGAGTAACATTGCAAACATTTCATTTATTGATAACACAGCGCATGCGACATTGAAGCAGTCACTTGCCTGTTGAAATCGTCAAACTTTATTAGGTTATACAAATAAAAAAAACAAACTGGCAAAATCCGAGTCGAAATTTCCACACCCCAATGGGTTCCACTAATGTTTTTTGATAGATCGAATTCTACGTAGCGTTTATGAGAAACGTTATGTGAAACGTCTTAATCCTGAATGCACAGTCTTAGTAAATAGGATACCGTTTTCATCATTCAGCTACGGAATCCTCAAAATCGCAAAAGCATTTCATTTCAATAGAATAACTCGAATGGCATTATGACGTTATCAGTGGCGAATAAATACGAGTACTCTGGATGTCATTTGAGACAATTGAGCTTAACCGCCTCTATTGACAGCAACACCGGAGCCTATTAATTGCGACGGAAAACAATTGAATGGATTTCAGTGCACGAGCTCGGTAGTGATGCTAATTAATATGTGGCTGCTGTGTCTGCATTTATTTTTTTAAGTTTTCCAATACTTTCTGCAATCACAATTGCGAACTAATCGTAATTGTATTAATTTTGGGAGCGGTCGGTAATAGTCGGGGCTACAGTATTTTCCTTATTCGGATATCAGAATTTTAAAATTTGTAAAAAAAAAACATAAATAAAACAGACAAGTATAGTCGTTGACTTTCTGGCTGAATAAAACATTGTAAAACAACTTACTCGTACTGATTATTTGTTTTCTTATATCCTATTTCACAGGCGGTCATCACTAGGATTTGGTGGGGAAAGTTAGATTGCTAGTTGTGTACTGTGAGTCTATACGTCTGCAGTGCTTTTGATGTATCATGAATTCTATTAGTTTTTGCTATTAGTGCTCGAACAAATTCTGTATTTAAACTATCTGTTCCTTAATAATGAACAAAACGCGTATCGAATTTCGATGACAAACAATAAAACCTTGCGGGTCCCATCACTATTCTCGGAAATTTTCATTAGCTCCGCAATCAATAAAAACGGCGTTATTCAGATTTACGCACTTTCGTTCTTGACTCCGGCTTCATTTGTTTGTCTTAGTGAACGCGGTCGTTAAGCCAGGTGTACAAGTGGTTGGAACGATTTATGACCGTGTAAATTAAGCTGATTGTTAAATCGTCGATCCATATTGAAAAGTTTTGATTGCACATTTTTGTACGAGAGGCGACGGTGTGGTTCTAAACGGAGGACACCTTTTTTGCTTATTAAATTAATCTTAAAGAGATATTTTTCAAAAGTACTCTTACTCGTATTTTAAAGTGATGTTAAACCTAAATATAGGTTTTTATTTTTGCTACGAGATATGCCTCATCAAATTGTGCATGCTAAAATGTATCCATAATGTCCTCAAATACACAAAATACGTTACAGTCAGTTGTATGACGATGGTATGAATAAAAAAAAATTGTCATAGTGAATATCCAAAAACAGAATCGAAGCTCAAGTTTTCGGTACTTAGCTGAGTTAACGCAAACCTATGTATGAAAAACCCCAGTTAAATGACATAATTCTCGAGATAAAGGGACATAAAATTAAAGCACGTTATTAAAAAGAGTGGCACCGGCCAAATGGACTCCATTAAGTATGGTTATGATATCCGCCATGTTGTGGAATGGCCGATGGAAATTAGCGCGCTCTGAGCCGGCCATCACTCGGCGTGTAACTAGAGGATCGCATAATTAATATTTAATAAAGTATCTGCATATATTTTCATGATGTCTGCGATGAAATAACATGAATTATATTCTATATACTTGTTTGGGCTTTCCCGGATCAATCTATGTTGTATCTGAGTCAGTGTTGCCACCTGAGTTTTAGACAAAGGGCTTTTTGAGAAGTTAAAAAGGGCTAGAAAGGGTTAGATTGAGCGTCAAAAGATTTCCTGTTCTAAAAATGCTGAAATAATCATGTCATGAAGCCGTTTTTTAGAGCGTCTAAAAAAGGTCATCATCACCGATGAAATAGCAAAAAAATACTTGATAGCATATCGAAAACTTCATAATTTCTTCATAATTAGACAGTAAAAAAGAGCTTAACCTTTTTTAACGATTTAGCTCAAAGAGTTCACCTATACTAAGATATAGCTAAAAAAGGGCTAAGGTGGCAACACTGATCTGAGTATACTGTCTTTATTATTTATTCTGTTAATAAAGAGATCTTTTATTATGATGTGATATATTGATAAGTAGATGTTTTTGAGAGTAGTTAATATTTCACATATTAGTGTAAATACATTATCCATTAATGTGATTTTCAGAGGTATACAATAATGTACTAGTGAACAATGTTAAATGCTTCTGTATTGTAAGTTCAAAAAAACATGGCCCAAAGTCTGAAGTAAAAGTAACAAATATGAAGAAACTTAAACCGTTTAACTAAACGCGAATCGACGAATCACTAATTGAAATGCCAAGTAAAAGACGAAAACGTTAGACTATTTATAAAAGGTTTAACCCGGCACTTGAACGTTTTATCGTTATCGAGTTAAGCTAAACGCAATTTGCAATTTTGCGTCGTTCGGCGCGCCACATCCTCTGTCGATAAACCGCCGTCACCCGAGTCGCGGTTGTTTTCTCATTGGCTTTTTTATATTGATGTTTTATTACAATGATACAGGGTCTACTTTCCAATGCATTGTACTAAACAATGTTGAACAGGTTACAAGTTGTCACAACATCTTTATCTTGTTGAAGTTGTGAATTGTATTTATTTTGCGCTTTTTATGACTGTAATTTTTCAGCAGTCCGTTGTGCCTTTGAAATTTTCTTTCTGAAATATCTTTTAGTTAACATTTATAACTGTTTATTAGACTGTGTCCAAGATTATAATTAGATAATTATTCGCTTAGTTAAATTTATAACAATGGGTTGATTACAGTTGGCACCAGACGTGTATAAACGGCAGCATCTGTAAATCATAAACATCGAATGCTTCACGAGTCAACGCTGTCATCTCGTCTTCGCCTCTTTGTTTTCTTGATTTACTTCTGAAGTGTCTTTAAGTAAATTCAATATATGTTTAAAGTATTAATCCTTTTAAATAAGCTCTAGTTATCTAAACCTACTAGGGAGAAGCCTATGTTAGGTGATTCTTTACACTATTAGATCAGTAATGGGAACATCCAAAAAAGAAATAAAGTTACCAGCAAAGAATACAATCAAAGTTGCAGTGAGCAGGACACATGCACAGTGTAATCTTTCTAGGGAAAGAGAGTGTGCTAAACTCGTGGAAATCAGATTCACATGTGTAGCTGTGCACATATAAGTCTGTTACTCGTATCATGACCATCATAAAATTCTTTATAAATTTAAAGGGAGCCAACAAGGAATTTTTAGCAATCTCTGTGAGGAAGGAATTTCGTCAATTTCACGTCATACACTTTCATCAGAATGTAATGAATACGTAACACATCTTGCCTCATTCTCATCAATTGTTTCGCGTGTTTGTTTGTGTTTATACGCGGTGCTTGTTTTCATAACAGACTGTCTGTCTTTGATGGCAAGTGTTTGTTCAACGGTCGGATTCCATCGGGGAAACTTGCTTTGAGACGTATTTCGGGAAAGAAAAACCGACGGCCCAATGTGTACCTTTCTATTACCTTGTTTTGCAAAAGCTTAAGCTTCGAAATATTTGAGGATGTCGTTTGGGTGGTTTATACATAACAAAGTTGAGTAGCTTGAGGTTCTATATTTACACAGGATACCTACTAGCTGAATATTTAATTAAGGTTATAATTTTCTGGTTAGAGGGATTTAATATTTATCACATTCATATCGATCATAGACTCCCTGAATAATTATTACCGTAGATGAGTGTTTTATGGGCACCGAATTTTATTGCATCACTTCAAAGCAGTTTTTGCTGCTTCCGTTTGGTAGATTCGACGATGGCGCGCCCAAATCCCACACCCACCCAGAGGGCTATTCACATTCCTGTTCATTTATAACTTAGTGGCTGAAATTCTAAAATGGCAAAACACTCTCACATTTCATGTCGAGGTTCCATGTTTAGGTACCTATTGGTTAGATAATTTAATATAGTAATAATAGAATACTCTTACTCTGAAATTTGCCATCATTAGTAAAATTTAAAAAACACATTGAATGCCGTGCACAATATTACAATCAACTCAATTAACACTGCATGTTAACGTGTTTTCTCGTAACAGTTCATATGTGTACGTGAGATAAGCAACACAGCCGCAGATTATAAAACAACAGGCGTTCCGCTCCAAGTTCAATGGGTACCGTTCCTCTAACAGTGCCTCCTTATAATTAGCTCGGATACGGCACGCTACTTGCAATTATTGTGTACCGTGGTTATAGCAAACCCGAACTTTGATGAGGCATGCTTTATAATGTTTCTTAAAAAAACGTTAGATAACGTTGAGCAAAACTGTTGTTAAGGCATGCTTGGATGAAAATTCGTAATATGTACCTTTAATTAAAATATATTATAACAAGTTATTCTGCCTTCAAATATTGTTAACCCCAGTATGCTGTATCCATAAGATATAATTGATATTCTATTATGTTAATCGATTAAAAGGTTCAGGCTTGTACTGAAAGGAAGCAAATGTTTGAAACTAAACTATTTAAGTATTACAAGGTATATGACATTTTCGAAAATGGGTGTAATAATTTTTTTCAGTTACTAATAACACAGGAAGGAAAACATCGTGACGAAACCTTCATGCACGCCTGCGAAGAGATTCGAAGGTTGTGTGTGAAGTCGTCCAATCCGCACTGGGCCCGCGTGGACGACTAAGGCCTAATCACCCTATACGGGTAGGCTCGTGCCCCTCGGTGGGGACGTTTAATGAGCTGATGATGATGATGATGATGACTATAACACAACCTTATTTTTAATGAAAGTCAAGAGAACAGAAATAAAATATATATTTTAAAACATTTTGTTTATTTTTATATATAATCATTTCGCGTTATATCTTACGACCAAATGTTACCTGTCTGTTCACTAACTCCCGCAAGAAAAGTGCCGAGACCGATTGCTGGCATGTGGACCGTGAAAGCAATATTAACCGTGCACTGTTCCTGTTGCCCCTTATTATTAGCTTGAATGCGGCACATCGCACCGGTAATTATTATGCACTTCGCCGGCTATAAATAACAATGGATTAACAGTGCGAAGAGCGCAGGACAAGATGCATGTTGTGGACGAGCGCCAACAGTCAGCCGAGCGGGTAATGCGCGCCCCCGGGATTAACAATTTGGTAAGCAGATAGTTTGCGGGCCCGCCTCCGGTAATGCCACCAATCATATTTAAGGTAGCAAGGCTTAATATGGACTTTTATTAAGCGCGCCCGCTTCCCTGAACTGTTTTGCAATTTGGAGGAATTACTTACTAAACATAATGTGGCAATACCAGACTTCTCGGTAGTTTTTAAATTAAGTAAAACTTACTGTGAATGTATCACAAATATAGCATGCGTATACGATGAAATAGATTACTTTGGTACCTAATATCCGGAGAGCCTTGGTCACCGTGGGAGAAAATATTTAAATTGTTCTGGGAACATTTTTATTGTATTAAATCTACAAGAGATCGAATTAAAGATGTTAAATTCAAACCCTTCTTGATTTTTTTCATTAGTTAATTTCGCAGCTAAATATGAACTTTAGTTGGCGTATTAGTTGTGTTGTCAGTTATTACACCAAGGGTTCCGGGTTCGATCCCCGGGCAGTACAAACGTTTGTGTGCATGAACAAGTGTGTTTGTATTGGTCTGGGTGTTTCCTATGTATGATATGTATGTATTTATTCAAAAAAATATGTGAATCCGTTTTTTTTTGTTTTTTTTTTTAATAATAATACATCTTTATTTGATAATATTTTACATTGTACAACAATAAATAATGATCTCTGAGACCTGTGTTAGTTTACACTGTGCTACAGGCCTCAGACTTCCCAAACTATTTAGAATTAACTGATTTAGAATAGACATATTTACATCCATTTGCCAAACTGTGTATGTTTATCTAAAAGATTTGATTATTATTACAGTGTAATTATTATACATATAAAAGTTTGGTGTATGGAAGTGTGTGTTAATTAGTTTATATGCGTGATTGTGCAAGTGCGTGTGTATTGTGTCGTGTATGTATGTGTGCGTAAAGGTGTATTGTGTTGTGTATGTAGGTATGTATGTGTGCGTAAAGATGTATTGTGTTGTGTACATATGTATGTGTGCGTAAATGTGTATTATGTTAGCCATATATATTGTTAAGAAAACCTAATAAATAGGCCTTCAATTGCATCATAGTCAAGTTCATTAAGTTTTAATGTAAGTAACTTTTTAAACTCAAAGTTGTTAAGTTTATTAACGATATTTATATTGTTAAAATTTTTTATTATAAATCATTTTTAGTATCCATATTACAGGCTTATGCTTAGCTTGTGGCTAGATGGCGCTGTGTGAATATTTATTAATTTCACCTTTCAATAAATATGATAAATACCACAGTTAAAACAGAATGAAAGCGTTTTTTTCTAACGACGCTTCAAACTTCGATTACTGCGAGAGTAGTGATCGTGACGGGAAAAAAAGTCAATTTGTCTTGGATGGCGAATAGTGGGGCACGTCGCTATAGGCCGGCTGGGTGGTCAATGACCTCCCGGGACGCGCTTCGATTGGCTCGTACGGTGACGGCGGCCGCGCGTGCGACGGTGGTAGGTAACGAAATTTCGTTAATTACCTAAATTGTTACCGTAGTTTTAAACATAATCTAATGGTTATGCAAAGATAATGACTCGCATGACAGTACGGTGTAATTTTATATGAAGGCGTAACGCGCTTCTGGAAGTGTTAATAAAATGATATTTTATCTACTTAATTAGTTTTTACTCCTAATATTAAAAAGATTATTTCAAAAGGGATATTGAGATTTGTTTACGTTAGTTAATGACGTTTAGAAAACGGTTTGCGAAGGATTTCAAGTTTAACGTTTGCATACAGGGGTTTGTAAAAGATAAGTTTTTGTGTTATACGTGTCGTCGGAGTGCACTTTTCCGGTATCTCCACCGCCGTCTACACAGTAGAATCCATCAAAGGATTAAGGGGGTGTCGCAGGATCGGAATCGGTTTTTCCTGGATGTGGAATAAATTATCCGCCACTTAAACGACAGCTCGCCGATTTCGGATGCTTAACGATCCTTAAACGGCGCCGACACGAGTGTGCGTTGAAATTTATTTTATAACGACCGACGCGACCTCGTCTTCTAGAGTTTAGAAGCTCAGACGAAGATTTTATGAATTTTGTAACTTGGTCACATATTCACCGTTGCTGTGCTCCCACCTAAAACAAACATTTGATAGACATTTTCTCTTTCTCATCTTTCTTTCTTTAAATGTCAAAAAATTATAACTAAGCTATGATTGGTTCCAGTTTATTTATGGTGAAGTCTAAGCAAGCCTAAGCTACTATTGTTAATTCCTTTGATACTCTGATAATATGTAAACACAGGCGGAACAGGTTTCGTCTAAATACCCGTCAATCACTGAGGGAGACTGTGCAACATAGGACCTGTGGCCATGGCTAATATAATGATATTTATTCGTTGGTCACAGGTAATATCTGTCGTATATTGCAATTAAAAGTGCTCCATTTAAAATAAACTTATGAATTATATACGCTAAAATTAACGCGTTACACACTTTATTTGCATGGTAAGTAAAATAGGTTTTTGCACACGTTCACAAAATGATTACCACCGTTAGGTTCGATTGCAGACTATCTGCGTCAAAGGCTTGAGGGTGAAACGCGTAGCCAGCACATCTCCGAGTTTCAATCAGAACAGATTGTGGCCAACGCGGGGTTCGGACGGGGCGTACTGCGAATAAAATCGCTGGAAATGAATAAGTTTGACGTAGTTTGTAAACCCTGTGAGTCGTTTATAAGTAGGGGACCGCATGGTAGCAACCGTTGAAATGCCATGAAATCAATATGATATGCTCATAATATGATAGTAATTTGATTTAAGATAAGGTATGGGGACATGAACGCGTAATCTTCTTTAATCAAAGTAAACCAAAATAGAGAAATTAAACAATAAGTGTATATGAATTTGAGTCCTACAGATCACTGATACATTCCAGCCCAGGTTATACTGGGCTTGAATGTACCATGGGTTTGCGAGGTTGCCTTAATCCTGAAAGTTTAAGGGTGGAATGAAGTATTATCTACCACCATAAAAATCAAATGTCAGGATGTGCCGTTACTTAATGCCCGTTTGAAAATACAAAACATCTTACCGTGACCGCTATTTCCTATTTAGAAACGAGCTCGGAAAAATGAACAGTCAGCTTGTATAATATGGCAGTTACGGTTCCACGAACTCTAATTCACGATGCGCTGGTAGAGATTATAGAATGCATGACGCAGGCGTCGGGAGGCGGCGTCAATGCGCGCCCGATGCATACCCACCGCTCTAATGACCAACGGGATGAACATTTTAATTATGAATATTAATCTGACCAACCATCTGAGAGGAAATTAGTCACGTATACAGGAAGTGCTTGTGCTGTACTCCTTAGTCTCATGAAGAAAGTAAGTATGGGTATATCAATTCTTATGTACTCAAAAGTCGCATGAGTAACAGGAGCAACAGGAGTTACACGCTTTATAGAAGCTATATTTGGAACTGAGTTGGGAATTTAGCTAAAGACTTCTCAGTTTCGTATCTACTACCTAGTTGTTTCAGGATTTTTATCATTAGAAGGGTAATTACTTACTTAAATGCAATACCTATTGATGAGGGATCGGCGTCGAACATCTTTAGTCTAGTTTTAAATCGATACACTGATGGCGCATGTATATTATTAGATGTAATGCAATAGGTCTTGTGAACGTTAGCTGTAATTCTCCACACACGGGTTGGACGACAAGATCATAATAACATCTTAGCGTTAGTGCGAACTTGGATCTGGAATTCGAACGTCGCGACGTGTCGGAAACGGCGCCTCTAATCAGGTATCCCGATGCGGTCGGATGCCAGCTGATAGTGCTTGTGACGTCACGGGAGTATTCAGCATATTGATATTACAAAGTGGAATCTGGTAAGAACGGAGGGGTTATAGGGTTGTGATCAGTAACTATGTATGATAATACATCTAATATTCATGATTTATGATATATTATGGCATAATATGCAGTGTAGTAGTAGATGGCAAATGTGACATTGTTGAAATTAGATACGTATCTTTTTGATTATTTAAATAGTGTTTATTATTTTTTTGATTATTTAAAAAGTGTTTTATTTGCACCAGTTACGCTAAACTTACTCTAAAATTAGAAAAGAGCGTATTACTTCCTAAAAGGCAAGCAGCGCACTGGTGAGACATCTGGTGTCTTCGTTGGTCATGGGCGGAGATAGTCACTTTCCATCAGGTGACTGATGAACCTGACTGATAAATAGATATGTGACAGCAACATTGCCAGGCCATCCTCGTCGCCGTCGGCGAAGATCGACGGCGGATACTTATCAAATGAATGCTTCACGTGATATTAGTCTTTAGTATAACTGTGTTTCCGGTAGAAGGCTGAGACCGGCAAAAAAATACGGGATAGAGTATCAAGTGATTTTATTAACTTTACCTTTATCTTGGTCACAACACAACTGTAATGTGAGCCTTTTTTAGGGACCACAGGTGTTTCAGTGGTGGTAACCATTAAAAAAAAACAACACTTCTAAGAGATACACCAGATCTGGTTACCAGTTTGATGATTGGATTTCAGTGACAACTGACATTGCAGAACCACAGCAACGTCACAATCGTCCGTTGATTACAATCTGTGTGGTAAATGGTTCCAAATGTACCGATCAAAGTGATTCAGATCACAAAGGGGTTAGAAAACGGGCGCACCACCGTCTGGGGTTGCTTACGGTGTGTATTAATTGCGAATCGGTCTGTTGAAGCGGTCGCGATTGATGTTTGAGCTCGATTATAATCAAGGACTCATAAGGAATTCCTTTAGAGCATTTCCAATAAATTCTATTGGACAGGCAATTTGTGTTCACTTGATTGATTTTTATTGTGACGGACTGAAGGAGTTTATTTTCATTAGATTTTTGACAATGGTTATTTTTTATATATTTGTTTGAGTTCGATTCTGAATTCAAAAAAATTGCAATAATAATATTATTTACCGAGAGACTAAATGATTTTGGTGGAAGTATCAGTGTTCTCATAGATTATGATTCCAATATACCGTTATTTTAGAGGAAAAATATCGTTATACGATAGTTTTTTGTGCTTACCTTAATTATCAAAGAGATCATCTGTGTCACCGTAATTTAAGACGATGTTTTTTTTTTAAAGATTTGTATACATGTGTTTGTTTGTAAAAAATACAAAAGTTTGCATTCACGGATCCGTCTGTTAATGATCGAAGAGTGTTAAGAAGTTACTAAGAAGGGTGAGGAGGGCTCCCTGCGAGAACCATTTACGTCGCACACTTTATGAATATTTTACTTATTAATGCAAATGCAAGTTATACAAGTCGAGGTTCGTGTGTTAGCACGTGCTGGTGGTAGTCGGTTAAATGCTCAGAACTTATTGGCATATGACAGCCACTTGGATTTGTGATTGTCATTTTAGGGCGTAAGATAAACTATATAGAATGCACACACAGACACACACACAGATACACACACAGATACGTGCACACACCTATACTTTTCATTGTCTGTTTTATTGTTTTAATTTTGTAACTTAGATTTTAATTGTAATGTGAATATTTTTCATCTACGGAAGAGCGGAGTCTTTAAGCACAGACACCATTTGCTTAAATGGAGGCTCCAATCCAGTGTCATGATATTAAAATATTTTACTGAAATAAATTATTTATTATTTTAACCTCTTCATCTAGTTTAATTTATTGGTATCATGAGCTCTTCGAAAGACGAAATCGTCTTTCATTCCAGACAATACGATGATTCAGTCAGCAATGATTTAGCGTAACTGGGAAAACTGCACAAAGTATATTCACTATGCGGTCTCCCCATGGAATTTGAACCCGCAACTCAAATAGCGATGTAAACGCTGCGCTCAGACAACCAGACCACGTATGTGTTTCTAGTAGACTACGAAGGCAGCTTTTTCTATTTGTATTATTGATTGGTTGCACAATCACGTCTGCGACAAAAAAACTACATCATATTCGTAAGTCCTTATAATTAAATAATCTGATAACATCTTTATACATCTACATACAGTATAAAATGTTATTGAATAAATTTCTACTGATATTGTGTTACATATAAACAATATGATTAGGTCCTGGTGTTTTAAATTTAATACGAACACATAACAACACCACATAACACAGACATGTCCAGGTACCTAGCTATCAGTTTCAAAAGACATTTCCATTAAGTTACTTTTGGAATGTTCTTTTACTTCATTTTGAGTGGCAGTGACAGCTCTTTTGCCTTGATTCGCGGTCGACTGCACAATGTATCTCTTTGACTCACCATTTTCTGTTTAGGAGAACTAATTTTCTCGATATGTACAGTGACAGTCGGTTATAGGAAAACGGGTGAAACGAATATTCATGTGAGTGTGATATTTGTACTTTTATGATATGATACGTTAAAGCGACATATGCAGCTGACCATAAGGTGGTTTGCTTTTTACCACTGCAGCCATGATCGATGTTGTTGTCTATCGTATTGGATATCTGTCGAAATATGTACCAATAAAAAACTAATTATAAATTATGTTCGTAACGCACAATACATATTCATTTAACACAACAAATAAGTTTTTTCATAATTGTGTTAAGGTACGTAACACATTAATGCTAAATGTAATAAAATATTTAGCAATTTAAGCATCAACCATTTTAATGCTCTTTTAATTTAACGATGAATTTATCATAATGTATCCCTTAATTTTATTAATCTATGTATTTCAACAAAAAAAAAAAAAAATGGTACCGCATGACAATATTTTCCTATTAAGAATAAGAAGATTATTCTCGAAATACTTTAACAGCTGATTACTCTAAACTAGCTTTGTGTGGGTTGACACATGACATGTTTAACAGTGTCGACATATAAAAACAGCAGCTCTATGAATACCTTCACTTGAACCTAAATATGCTCATTTAAGCGCACACATTAAAGCTTGCCTTACCTTATGTCGAATATTTAAAGAAACTCAAATGTGTTTTTATGACCAGACATCAATTCTACATAACATAGGGTAGGTAACTCATAGGAATAAACCGTCCAATGTTATTCGGCCCGCGAGCTGTGGAAAGTGAGTGGACAGTTTGAATATGGATCTTGGAACTCATCGCTCGTGGCGTTGGATGTGACTGTAGGGTTACGTTGCGCTTTGTTCCGTTTGCAATGGTTTTTTAATATTGAAAATGTTTGCTGAACTCTGGATTAGATGTTTTCAATAACAATTATCTACCGATAAGAGCGTCGAATAAACGTACATATAACTTCGAAAATTTAAACAAACATTCAACACCAATCAGCCACCGACGCTCACAAATGTAATGTCGACTGAGAAATCAAAAGCCATATTTAGTTTTAGACATTTATCATTATTTTACCCATCAGACGTCCACTGCTGAACTTAGGCCTCCTTCAATGCTCTGCATTGGAATGTTGTCGTATCCCTATTGTAGGAATTCCACGTGACCTCACGTTGTTTTGTATCTCTTGCGGCTTAAAATAACTACTAATGAAAATTGTGTTTTGGTGAAGCAGTCTTGTATGCTAATTTAATTATGCATTATAAGTATTATAACTGTGTGACAACCCTAAAAGCAATAGATGCTAGTCGTGTAGCACGCGCATACCATATTTGTAACTCTTGCAAATGATGTACTGAGAATGCATTTCGTTATTTGTATTTTCTATGTCAAATTGTATTTCAACTCGGCATATGTGTGTAATCGCATGACTTAATTGGAAATAATGCGTACGTGCGAGAGAGTACAGTCGCGTGAGTTCAAATTAAATTTCTTTACATGAAAACTGAACGTTACGTATTTAATATATTTCGGTGCGTGATACCTACGCGCATAAATTTTGTTAAGAAAATGTGTTTAAGTTTTAATTGGTAATGTGATATGGAACCGACAGTTTTCGAGGTTGCTATCAATTTCTGGGTTATGAAAGGCACTCGTATTAATGAAAATAATGACGAAGTAAAATGTTACTAAAAATACATGTATTTCATTGAAAGTAATCAACAAAGTCAGGTCAAAGTCATCATAATTTGTAACGTTTAAATTAATGAACTGAAGAAATTGCTAATGAAATTGGTACGAGTAGTATTTTTCATGTAATAGCTTTAGGTTTGGATACATGAATTGAAAGGCGTTGAAGACTAAATAATTTTTGTTACTAAACGAACAAAATGGTGAACACTCCAAAATATCCATTGAGGTAACACTTTTATCGAATATTTCATATTTGTAGGTATAATATAATAATTGATTAACATAAAACCCACCATGTTTTTAAAATATGCGATGAGAGTTTACAATAAACTCACAATGATTCGGTTGGGAAAATGCTGTTATCGAAGTATAATCTATGAAATGTTGTAGCCTTATTATATCCAATCGACCTGAGCGCTAAGTTATGGTAGCACAATAATAATTAGAACCTATTTCAATTGCATAAATCAGTATGTAGGTATATATGCATAAAAACAGAACTACTTGATCTAAAGTCTATTTTAATTAATCGGCTTTGTATGATGATTAATGCACATGAACTCATTGGGACCTTTTTCATGGTACGAGACAAAATCACTATTTTGTCATCGTACAGGAACAAAATGATATACGATTCATTGAGTGAAAATTCTGGCCAACCGACGCGATGTGCAGTAATTTGCCGCGGCCACTTTTTGAGTGAGATTGGGCATCTTTTGTTTATCTAAGACTCTAAAGGACAATTTTGCTTAGTAGCTATGTTTCGGTAATTGAGACAAAATACATGTACATAATTTAATTCGATAAAAGGTTTATTGAATTTCAAATCACACCAAATCCACAAACTTATGCTTCTGACATAATCTCAGATCATGTGGCTTGGTCCGAAAAGGAACTCAGAGAGTATATTTACTCATTGGATACCCTACTTGGGTATGACACGAGTACAAAGTATGTTACTTACCTACTTGTATCTAATAATATCAGTATTCTGAGATTGCTAGAATACTAGAGCCGAAGTTTTAGTAATAATAACTACGAGTATCAATATTATAGTTTTGCTGGAATTGGAAACGTATCTCACAATGACATTGGAGGTACCATGCTCGACGTTGCGCAGAAATGCTGGCATATTACCCATTAAGTGAGAATCCATGTTTAAGATGAAGCGAAATGAACTGCTCGATTCGTCGTCCCCAAGTATTTCAATTTGGCAACGTCATTTAAACTACACTGTTAGTTTGACAGTTTACCTACAAAGCTCCGCTCATCCGAAGGAGTTGGATTGAATCGATGTACTTGTTCGCGTGTTACACGAAACAGATTAAAGGGGAGTAGTACAAAGCGTGTCTATCAGTATACTGTGGGTATAGCACGCTGATATATTTCGATGGAGCTTAAAACACAGTCGGGATACATTACAAATCCAATTTGTGTCCGGAATGCACGAAAGGTGAAGGTAGGCAGCTTAAAGAAATGTACGTATAATTGAATGATGAATAACAACAAAATTGTTGATTTTAATATCCATATGCGCCGTGTCTGCGATGAAAGTAATGCAAACGGTATAGATAATGGTTCATTTAAATTCAGAATTCGCTAATAATGTTTGGTACCTATATCTAAACAGAAGATACGTCGTGAATCATACGCATAATGGATCTTAAATAAAGCAAATAAGATATTTTAAAATCGTTGAATCTTTTATATGCTTTTGGCAAATTGCCGTAGTAGAAGAGATCTAAATCATTTAGAGTTTTGAAAACTGTTATGTATCATAACTCTTATAAGTTAGTGACCTATCTAGAAAAAAAAATCTACTAGGACATCAAAGCCACAACAACAACGAATAACATAATTAGGTTGATCAATTAATGTTGTATTTGAATGTTTAATGTCATATACCTATGATGCCTCATATTTTTTATTCCCTCCTACTATATTAAATGCATTATCGATTTGGGCACCATTTAAATGTTATGTTTGGTATGCTTTACAATTTTATAGGTAGTTAGGCTTTTTTGAAATACCTTTAAACTTCGTGCTATTTTATTTTTAACTGTAGCTGTGTAGAAAAACTTCCTGTGCTCTTTATTATGTACAATATTTTTTTGCTAACTAGTGCATATTATTTAAATATCATTATTAAAACAACAATAATAGGAATCACATAGGTGAAAATGTTGCAAAGGGCAAAGACTGCTTGTCTCTAGAATGCCATTTTGTTCAGTAATCCGATAGTGGTGCAAAGATAAAAGCGGGAAAAGATAAAAGGGGTGGTTTAATGGAATTAAACAAAGGGGTGCCTCAGCGGTTGTCCCTAAGCCGGACTCTCGGAATGTCTTTGTTGGATCATTTCGACCGCCACTTCGGTAATTTCTCAGTTTTCCTTTTGCGACGGCATTTGTCTCTATAATTTCTAACTGGACTTGCCATCAAACTTTTGTTTTAGTAAATGAAGAATTTGTAGAGTTTTTAGGTTAATGTTCTGTGATTATTGTGTATTTGTAGGCTTTAATTGCTTTAAGCGTATTTATGTATTAGTACGGTAAATAAAATGGTTGGTAAATAAAATATATATAATAAATAAATAAATAATAAATATTCACTGACACTCACACAGCGCCATCTAGCCCCCAAGTTAAGCGTGAAGCCTGTATTATACCGGTACTAACACACGGATAAATATACTTATATAATTTTTTTTTTTTGTAAATACATACATATTATACATAGAACACCCAGACCATACAAACAGACTGTTCATGCACACAAATGTTTTGTACTGCCCGGGATCGAACCCGGAACCCTTGGTGTTGCAGTCGACCTCTCACGCGACACAAATGGGTCGTCCTATAAATATTTTATATCCGTGGTTCACCAGGCATAGTAATTTCCTATTTTTTGAGACGTATGATAACGTATGATAGATCTAAATAAACGGTTAACGATTATTCCACAGTAAGCAGCGACGCGACTGGCGAAAGCCTATTAACATGCGGTCACAGTCCTCTAATGCGTTATATTACTCAGAGCTATTTAAGGTTGGCTCATTGTCTGTCACTCGCATTTTTTAAACAGAAGAAAATGATATCAATAATGCTTCTTAATATAGTGTGGGTGTAGTAAAATTATTGTACAATGCCGAATCCTGTGTTGAATGTTTAATGAATGTAAAACCTATGGCTTGTGTATGTAATAATTGGTAGATAGCAGAGCCTGACAGCTTATTGTGTCTTATAAATTGCGTATTCATCTGTTCCTACGAATATTTGAACAAAATCAGAAAAACACGCTTTATTAATTTCTGTATATGCGACCGTTTGATTGTCATTTATGACCGCTGGAACGAAGGCTTGTGCCTTCAGTCCACAGATCCCCGAAAACTGTTAATTACTTAAAGCTAGGGACTTTGTGATCCATCTGTTCTTTTTACACTTGTAGTTCCATCACGTATGTATTACAAGCGGATTGCAAGAGTTACGCCGCGGTGGGTACGATTAGTAGCTTGATTAGCAAACGGCCAATAAATAAGAACGGAAAGGACAGTGAACACAATGCTTAACAAGTTATTTTTTAGTGATTAAATTGTATTTTTTAATAATGTATTTATTGACGAGAGAACATACTTTGTGGCTGTATGGTGTGATATTAGATAATATAAGTACTTTTTCATATACGAGTACAATAAATAATACGGTGAAGACTATAAAATTGCCCCTTGATAATTCCGAGGCCGAGGATCAAGTAACCCCTTTTCAACACCCGCATTAATAAAATTGGTTCCAAGATATTGTATTTTATTTATTTATAATTGAATTTACCCTCTTTTTATCTCTGATGGAGTATTTTTGAGCTTGTTATTTCTAAATAATGTAGGTATTAATAGTAGGAACAACAACCGATTCAAAGGTGTTACTTCTGTGTTTATTTAGTTTCTTCAAGAAGGCCGTTGATGTTGATGCATCGATCAGTCAGTTAGGGCTGGCGAATTATTGAATTGGCAATTTTGATACTGCTCCTGTACGAGGGGAGTTGTATTTCTGTAATTCTTTTTATTTAGTATATTGGTTTTATTATATTCGTTAGTGAAGAAATTTTAGGTGTTAGTATATTTTCGGGATCGAAATTAAGTCACTATATTGAAGTGATTACGTGCAAAAATGATTCAGAAATCGAGTAACTACTTAACTAAACCAAAACTTATCCGTTTGACAGAGTGACGCTCGAGGTAGATAGTGTCGAAGGCGTAATTATTGTTCGCAGAGTTCATTAGTGCGCGGCTGAGTCGCGTTGTGACGCGTCATTTACCTAAATTGCCGGGAAACTATAGCGCTTAGTGATAAGTGCTCGGTTTACCAAATTGTCGGATCCATATACTTATATTGGAGTTTCATTCTCATATAAATAAATGTACTTTTGAACCAAAGGCTTATGAAGAGAATGATTTAAGGAGAAATGTTAACGTTCGGTATTTAGTAAACACAAAACATTACTATTTTATAGGAAACAAAAATAAACTCATAAAAAGATTAAAACATCATATGTCCACTGCTGAATGAAGGCATCCCCTAATGATTTCCACGCGGGCCGATCCCTAGCAGTTGACATACATCTGCTACCCGCCACCTTAACCAGGTCNATCAGAACATCTGGTTGGGGGTTGGCCTACGCTTCGTTTTCGTTACTTGGACGCCACTCGAGAAACTTTCCATCCCTTTTATGTCATGGAAAGGTAAATTATTTATATTGGAGAAGCAAAACAAAACTGTATCTTGTAAAATTAAAAACATCGAATCTTACAAATACTAGGTGGTTCTCAAGTCAAGTCTTGGTGTCTTATTAGCATCTTACAATGAATTAGCATCTACATGTACCTAAAATTATTTTTCGAGATACGGAGTGTTTTTTGAATATTTGAAAGTAATGGCTTTGTCTTTTGTCTATAACACTCAATTCAATGATTATTTTAATTTTTGCTTAACTAACATAATATATTATTTGTAAAATGAGAGTTCTACTGGCAATTTTGTCATTACTCGTCATATATAGGCTACAAACGAAATAACACGCTGCCCAAAGCGACTTTATTTAACATAATTAATTAAATGTATCGAATTCCCTATTTAATTCACGAAACGTTAACCACGATAGTAATTACTTGAACTAACCGCAAACAATTGAGATAAAATGGATAGCATACCGTTGTTTTATTGGCAAAGTTGGTATTGGATCATTATTTTGGTAATACGAACGGCTTATCGTTAATAAATGCGGTACGCCACCTGCCTGGTGAGCTTTGTATCGTTATATCGATGTGTAATCGTTGAGCTAGATGTCAGCGGCTTAAATTATCGCCACAGGTTTATTAATACACTGTAGTATTTGGAGTCATTGTAAACGGTTCTTTGTTTATAAAAAGCTTTTTACCTGTATGTGCTATTAGTTCGGTATTCAATTAAAGCAAAAGACGAAGCCTCAATGTTTTGCGGAAAAAAATAAGTAATACTCATACGAGTATCATATGCAGGAGTTATCTGCGCGTGACTGTATTATAGTGACCAAGTAGTGCGCATATACAAGTGCATTCTCTTTTTGTCGACTGCACCAGTAGCATAGACCAACAGTGGGTGGGGCTGTTACTTCCCTTCGCTGTAATAATTCATATGATATATGTACAGCGGATATCCTAGTTTTTTACTACTTTCGATTAAGTTGATTTAAGTTTTAGGATCGTGAAGCTTTTTATTATTAGTATGATTATTAATAATGTTATTAAACTAGCTAAATGTGATATAATAGCAAGAGAGTCAGCATGGGTTAACACGACTACTATAAAACCTAACATCACAAATTAGCCCTTAAGTATTATTGAAATGTGTTTTGGATTTCCTAAATTATGTGATTTTAACGAATGCATTACCTATTATTAACAAACGAGCACACGCGGCAGCCCTATCGGGAATGCACCTGCTTCAATCGCTCAACACTGCGCCAACATCTGCCCGGGGCATGCACTTTTTTATTTAGTATTTTTTTATCCTAATTGCATCGCAACAGACCGCCGGCTAGTGCCACGACGATTAGAACGGCCATTTCAAATTGTTACTTTATATTTATATCCCATTGAATGAAATATTGTGTCGCACTTCTCGGTGGAATATAATATCGAATAGGATAGAATTGGTACAGATACTGTTGGCATGAGTTCTCAAGTTTTTAAAATGAATAACGTTAACCAAAGGCATTCAATCCCGGGCCCACATTATTTTGCATAAGTATTTTTCTGTTATTTCTTCTTTTTTTCCATCTTTCGTAAGTTTGCACAGGAAAAAAGAAAATCCAAGGTAAATTATTATAAAATTATACGATTTGCTAATCACAAATTCATAAAAAAAGGCCAGAAAAGTAACAAGTCGTTGTTTATTCCGTAAATGGAAAACTCGTAGAACAAGACTGATTGACGTCTAATGTTTGACAATTCATATTGAAGAACTTTTAAAAAGCATTTTCTAAATTTTCCGTTCCATTTCAAAGTGTATTGCTTGTGAGTTACTTCGAAGATTGTGGTACTGTGGAATAATTTTTCGCTTAACTTATTTAGTACAGAAGTGTTCTTTGCAAAACGATATTCCAGATAACGATTTGTAACTTATCTTTAGCGTACCTCTGCTCTCAGTTAATTTTCACATACCAATGAGCACGAAAAGCGATAATCGTATTGTTCCGTACAAGAATAAGGCCTGTTTAATTGTAGTGGCGGCTTTAATGTCGATGCCCGTACCCGATGAGTGTTTCTCGTTTGATTGTGATTCAATAAATTAATTAACAACTATCTTTTGATTTCAGGTAAGTCGTTAATTGGATCGTAATAAATTAAATATGTAAGTAGATCTTTACCTTGGTATAAATAATTAATTGTCGGATCGTTGAAGTGTTAATTATTTTCTCTTTTAGGTAGGTACTTACTTTAAGATGTATTAATTAATTCTTACGTGACAATATTTTTTAATTAAAATTGGCAGTAGCGTACTTAAATTAATTATTTACCTGACTAAATAAACGTTTTCAGACAAAAACTAGTTTCAACTCAATATAACTTTAACTTCAAACTAAATAAGAGTAAAACTTCACAACGTAGATTCGATTCTTCTCGAACTCAATATAAATGGTGGCTCTAAGATTTTTTTTATGTTATAAGTGTACAGGACGGTCTATATATATATCTTGATAATGCAGAATGTGGCTAGGTTGTAATTTCACGTTTAATTTTGCATACTTTTTTGGGTACGGGTGGTAACCTTGTTAGTTACTCGCACCTCTCACTATACCTATCAAAAGCAAAGCATTTGGTTTTAAGCATTTCGCGTTACTAGAACTTCATTTCAGAAAAAATGACACAATATTGCGAATCTGTCAGCTTTTCGTTGACGAAGCAAATTTAATACACGGCTCGAGACCGTTATGACAGTACGGTAAAAATAACGGGAGGAGGGTGTTTGGAATTAATATGATTTTTTCTGCCCTCACTCTTTGCGTATCAATCATTGTCATTCTTGTTTTATCCTTGCGATTCCAAGTCAACGTTTTTTTTTAATTTTCACGTGCCAAATTTAATAAAAACGTTCGTTAAGTAAGATGCTCTTTTTTAAATAAAAACAATACTTTTTCATGTTATTTTGTGTCCAGTATTTATGACTATGTGATATTTCTCAAATGAAATCATAATAGAGTTCTACTCTAACAAAACAATAAGACTAATGCTAGCCTCATATACAATCTTACAGTGTAAGTATTAAGGATTTGGCTACGATGACCTACTTTACGCTCTGGATGAATTTATTTATTAGAAAGAAAGAAGAAAGAAAGAAAGAAAGATTTTGACACACACAATAAAATACATTCAATACATACAACTTATAATAATAAATGCCAAATAGGACTTCCCTCAGCATTTGTCCTGGCACACTAAAAGCATACCAGGACGCTGTTTTTCAGGAAGGCCTGGTGAGCAACTAAACAAACAGTTTTACTTCTAACAGAGTGCATGATTACGTCACATGTCCTCAAAGCATCGTTTGAGATGAATGACAACATTGATTGTATTTCTCTATACCAAAAGTTTCACATAAATTCTCCGTGATATATATTAGCATTAGATCATCGATCCAGTTTCCGATATAATGTTCCCCTTTCCATCGTCTCGTTGGTATTTAAGAGTAATTTATTTTCCCTAATTGCGTAATTCAAGTTAATCCCGGCAAGGAATTTAATTTAGGCGCTCGGATATTCTTTTTCCTTAATAATACTTGTGTTTTACTTATTTCGCTCATCAAACATCAATAAATTCAATGAGGCTATTTGTAATGTTAACCGTGAGATTTATAATTAAAAAAAATCGAGTGAATTTTAAAAGAAGGAAAGCCGAGTAGAGGATAAGCGATATCGGAAATTAAATAAAGAGCAAGCAAGAGTGCTGTTCGGAAATTGGCTCGAAGAGTTGTAGATTCGCAGTGGAAGTTCGGAGCGCGCCGGAATTGCGTCAGTCGTCTGCTCGCTGTTTCTCAGAAGTTTGTGTAAACTGAACGCAAGGCTGCCCGAATCCAGTATTTGGGTAATGCTTCGGCCCACGGGTAACCGCATCTAAATAAGACAACGCGGCAGATTATTTATAGTTAAAAGACATTTAGATGAATAAATGAATATACGCTACATACACATAGTGCAATATACCTCTAAGCGAATTATTCGTCTGTTATATAAATAAAATGAAAATAAATTACCACTGACATTATTATACAGACATGTACATGCATGCACACAAATGTTTGTACTGACCTGGGTTCGAACCCTTGTTACTACCGACGTCTCAACCATTACACCAAATGGGTGTTCATCCGATCCGATTCAAATAATATGGTCAGTACGTCATTTCGTACTGTAACGGCATCTACAGGAGACGTTTGACTGTTGATTTTCAATTGTGTCTGGATTCGCCACAGTTGAGTGCAAAAATGGACATTTTCAAAATGTGTATGGGAATAAATCCTTTGTTGCGATTTAGATGTTATTCAAGTAAATTGTAACATGCCATCATCATCATATTTATATTATTACCAGAATCAATTCTTGCGATAGTACTCGTAAATACTATTCGTTTCATAACATGAAGATCTTCCATTTTCTATATTTATGTCTGTCAATACAAAAAGTGGAGCGAAAATATTTTCCCTCACAATTCATATATTTTTCTCGCGCAATTACTCCCCCACTGGTGCTCTTGATACCGTAAAGTCGAACAAATCCTTTGTGATTCCCGAAATTGCGTACCCGCAAAAGGCTAGTAGTTACAGACGGGGTAGATGCGTTAATGTACACAGGGTGAACGCGTCTTTATGCCACGATACGTGCTTTGTCCATATAAATCGTCAAAAGATGAGATAATGAGGCTTATGAGGCACCATAAAAAAATCTTTTTACAAATTTTTTCAAACATTTAAATGGATCTTCCCATGGTTTGGAGTGTTGAGATTAAACTTAAGAAATATGTACTAGCACAAAAATGACAATCTTTTTTCATCTACGTTAAAGACTCAAATGTTTTTCACACTTATATTCCATAAAGATATTTTAGAATTGCCTTCTATACGAGAGAGCGAATCAAGATTCTAATTATTATTAAGGAAACGACATTAGGTACCTCTATTAGGTTGAATAGCCCTCAAATCCCAAATATGGTGTTTAAGGAATATAGTAAATATTTATAAATTCAAAAATAAAGTCTAATCCTTAATGTTTTTGCATTATATTTATAGACCCTCACAAAGCTAATGTACATCTGCGCCTTAAAGAAAACCAGCCGGCTTTGGCGCCAATGAACGTAAAAAACTCGCCGTTCAACCTTTGGCTTGGCACGCGCGAGTGTACGTACGTCCTTCGAATGACGCTCATCGAATCGATGCGATACATCGGACACTTTTACTTACAACATGTGATCGGGATTACCCCCATAACGCGAACGTCTTGATGTCGGACAGCTGCCGCGATCCCGTGCCATATGGTTTTATACGTTTTTTAGTGATAGCCCAGCTTAAGATTGCAAATTGACAGATACCGTTTGATATTTCTGCTGGAGCGTGGTTTTCGTCTATCGCCTCATTATATATTTAAGTGCGTGGGGTGTCTGGCACGTTGCGTTTTGGTAGCTATTGGCGTGGAATGTTTGCTTCAGTACCTACTTTGACTAAATTGAAAGCCAAGACGTGATTATAGTATATTAATCCGGGGCACCGGAAAATAAATGCAGTTACGAGTTCGCCTGTAAAGGTAAAATATAAAGAGAGAATACTATATTGAATAATACTTTCAAATTTCAGTGAAATTCAATTTTATTAAAAGAGAACTGAAGTTAGGTAATCTAAACTTTAAATATGTAATTTATAGATCTGACCAACTCGAATTTATCAACTGCACGAACATAAAATAATTTCTCTTACTTTTTGTAACAGCATCAAACATATCCGATCTAACGATACATAATAGTTTTAATTTGTTTGTATCTGCTATTCTTGTTTACGATTGGATTATTATTAAATTATATATATAACTCATAGAAGCATCCTGTGCTAGAATAGAATCTAATAGGATATAAATCCAAACATTCTGGAAAGTGGCGAGTCTTAGGGAGGTGGTTTACGTCGTTTTGTGCAATTATATGCCGTGATATACGATTGGGAACAGTACTAATGTACGAAAGTTGCGGTGTCAAATTAGGGACGTCCGAATTTTGTTGACATAATGAGTTTCTTCGAAAGTTTTTCGTACCTATAGGTTGGGTACGTTGCGTCACGCAGATTTATGTTCTGCGAACGTGTTTATTTACAGACATTTAAACATCGTGTCGATGTTGTCGATTGGCAGATTACTGTTTGTTATTTTAAGTACTCTTTGGGGTTATGTTCAGACATTACCTTCTCTGATAAAAGATAAATGAACAACTTTATATTATATAGAAATCAAATAGTAAAATAAATTTATTATAATAGTGATCAATGATATAATTATTAAAATATGTGTGCGAGAAAACTATGTTTCTCTTCAGGCACTAAGGATTTGATAAATCAATATTTTCTATATAGACTTTCAGACAATCTTATAAATAGAACAAGTAAAATACCTTTAACATACATATTTACATTCATATGGACATTGCATGTTTGCGAATTATTTTATAGATACTGTTAAAGATGTTTTTCTACACAGTTCCAAAAAACAAGAGACGCAGTATAATAAACGTACATGCTTACAATGAGTTAGGACTGGCGAGTTTAACAATTTGTAAGAATGAAGGACATTCAGGTCACTTTAATAATATAATTCTAATAGTTCCATATCTTAATATTGGTAACCCTTATATGATGACACAGTGCAGTTTGAATTCTGCAACTGACATTAATAATATCGCTACGGTGACTGGCCAAAGTGAAAATAGGCCGGTAGAGCTCGTTCGATCAATTTATGAGCAATTTAAGAATAAAAACTCCATACCGTAAATCAGGTTCTATTGTAAGCCGATACTATAAATGGCTGATGTGAATTTAAGGGGTACTCATGTGCTGTCGTATCAGGTGCATATGGAACAAGAATGATATAAATAATATATTGTTTTTAAAGGATTTCTTTAGCTTATTACAAGGATTAATGGGTAATTATGTACATGCAAAAATATTGCAATATAGAGCACCCATTTTATTTAAATGACCTGTATTTCAAGAGAAGTTTAAAAAGACTACAACATTTTCTTAAGAGAGACGCACGCAGACCTACCTTTATATGGAAAGGTTGGTCTGCGTGCGAACCTCAAACCATAAGGCGGAAGAATTTGGTTATGTTTTGTCCAGGCTGAAGCTTGAGTAATTGTAAAGTTACTTAATATTATTGGATATAAGAAAGAAAAAACATTCACTGACCGTACACAAGAAAACACACATAAAGAAACACATTATTTCATTATAGTTAGAGTAGATGGTTTGGAACTGACTACTGCTGTTGGCCGCAGATGGCCTTTATGAGCATTAAATCATGATAATAAAATAAATGATAAAATAATATTGTTTGATTAAATTGAATGTATATAAGATATTACCACTATGAGTGTCTCTCTTAAGTTTAGAGTACGTATGTACTAACACCAGTGGTATCAATTTAAATCTAGACATGTTTTGCCGTTACAGCCGCAACGAGTTTAACGATAAAAGATATTATGATATAACGTCACTTTTACAAGCGCGGTTATATTATGAAATGGCCGCTGTCTTTCACATATACAGCAATTTCATATTATACCACATACACTGTTAGTTTGCTACAAACATTTCGCAAAACACTCAATGGAACAGAGTAATGGATGTTAAACTACAACTAAAATTCAAGATCTACACTCGAAAGTTGGATGGCTTCCAACTGTATAAATGTTCAGGTGTAAAAAAATATGTTATTTATTGCGATATTAAAGAATTTCACATTAACTAGGCAAAGATTAAAGCACTTGAAATTTTTGCGATCTTTATCAGATTCGTCGTTGAGTTTATAAAATTATTGTTTTTTTTTTGAAATCGTCGAGCTTTTTATTTTATTCCAAGTTTCTTTCTATAGCATTATAAAGTACGAATATGAATTAATTATATATATTATATATTTTTAAATGAAATCAATATAATATTAGCATACAGTATGATACATTTTTTATGAAGCCTAAACTCTCTTTATCAGACTACGCTGTCATCCATATTTTTAACCTCTGGTTTTATACCAACACCGCGGTTTTCTACGTTCACTTGTATAAACTTTATACTATAGTACGAGTATGGTGCTCGCATAAAATCGCGAAATATTTTCAACTCGGATTAAAAGATAAAAATGTAAGTTACTCGTGGTAACCAGTCGAGTGGATCCGTGTGACAGGCCGCCATAAAAAGTTACGATTTAACTTAAACAAGATGAAATTTTCCGCTTAATATGCCTATGGCCTCGGATTCGGCTTTCTTGCTAGATTTTTTGATAACTTTAATCGTTCCGTGAATTTAGCATTTTGAACTTTTAAAGAGGTTCTTTAATGTTATATGAAAAGTTTTTTGTGGTGTTAAAGCGTCGTAGGGTTTTACACTTGGTCATAATGTACCTAATTAAGGGTTGTTTACATGTTTTCAGAGATTATTGTAACTGAATGTATCTTTGAATATGTTTTACGTTTCAAATATTTTTACATTATATCGCTTATATCTTCAAATTAAATCTTCCCAGTTTGGCTGGTGTGGACTGTTGTCTTCCGATCTGGAGGGTGCAGGTTCAAATCCCGCGTATGAACCAATGAATTTTCGAAATTATATATACGTTTATCCGACGCTCTTACGGTGAAGGAAAACATCGTGAAACATCTGCTCAAGCCTATGAAGAAATTCGAAGCTTGTGTGTGAGTCGGCCAACCCGCAATGAGCGCGCGTGAATCACTAAAACCTAATCACCCTTAACGGGTAGTCTTGTGCCCGTCGGTGGAGACATTTAATAAGCTGATGATGATGATGAGTAAGGCACACTTTTAGCGTAAGTCGCCTTTTGGTTCTACTCCATTCATTAACGCGTTTTCGCAAGTCAGATCTACGACATGTGAAAACTCGCTAGTGAAGGCATGACATTGAAAGTAGCGGACTGGGATATCTGGCGCAAAATGGAGGAGACCTATGTCCAGCAATGTGCAGCAATTGGTTGAAGACAATTACTTCTATTGATTACCATAATAGACAATACAGTTTTAAGACGGTGTTCTAGTAATGTTAGAAATTACTGAAATACCGACTTAAATTTCATTAATATTACAGTATTAATTTGCTGAAATACCTTCTTATATGCTTCACATTATCTGTACACAGCGTATCAAAAAGGGAACAGCAGAAGCGGTATTAAACAAGATAGTGTATCAAAATAGGTTAATTCAACATCGCATGTTAATTTACATTATAGTATACTCGGTACTAAGTCATATCTAGATACCACCGCAGTGTCAGCTATCCTCCCTAATAAAATTTATAGTTAGATTAGCGGGTTTAACAGATCTAACTTCTGTGGACTCAGGTGAACAGCTGGGTAATGTTGGCGGAAATAATGACAGGTTATTAATTTCCGTCAACACTTCATATGTCATGGTCAGTTATATCACTTACCACCAGGTGAGCAAACTGAACTTCTCATGCAATTGATGACTTAAAAAAAAATCTCATATCTCTAATTAAGGCGGGCTTATATCCTATAGGAGAGTAGAAGACAGTATGCAAGTACCTAATCTTGTGCTACCCGCGTGTGCATTCACTCCTTTACGGGCAGCAGTTGTTTGTAAAACTGCGCTAAGAGCTTGTTGGTTGCACGTGGTCGATAATTTTGCACTATATTATTGTCGATGATTTTGGTGATAACATATAGCCGTCGAGTTAGCCTTTTAAACTTTTACTGAGTTAACACAAGTGCTAAATCGGTCCCGAATAAAAATAAAACTAGTAAAATACAAAAAAGAAGTACTCTAGGTACAAACAAACGGAAGATAATAAACATCTTAGGTAGTTATGGCTAAAGATATGGCTTTCGTATAACAATTGAAATTATCATTGAAGATGTCTATGTTACTATTACCCACCTCGCACGCGGACCAGCTCGTTTTACATGCGTCACATTCTCACCAGGAAATTGCAATGTGACGTGTTATTTTTTACATTTGTATTACAAATACTATGTAACTACTAAGTCGCCCGCAAAAGTTAGTATTTAATATTGCCGATGAAGTACAGCTATCGAGTCATTAATTATAATTTATACACGAGTTGAAAATAATAAGCAATAAGTACACACTTGAAACCTATCGAAGCCTCTCGTAATGTAATTACTGGCGGTATTAATAACGATTCCAATTACAGCCCAAATCTAATTGGACCTTGTAACTCGACTTTGACGTGCCCACACAAAATTGTTAAGTTAGTGGAGCATCGATAGCTAACGAATTCGCATCACTAAACGGAGGGCGCTTCCCACGGCCCGGTTTTAATGAGCCGTGTTGTTGAGTAACGGACGTCGGAGGCTTTTTGAGGCACAACTATTTGCCCTCGGTAAGTACCGGCGTAATTATGTACGCAGTGATTGTGTCACTTGTGTCTACTGTTTTGTCGCGCGAGCTCGCATAGACAAATTGCTCTCCCATAGCGCTGTCGAGATAATAATACAAACACCGTATTCTCAGGTATTGTTTGGTATTGTGCACGTAGTGCGCAGTATGTAAATATAATACGTGTAGTTTGTAACCATGGGAGATGTAACTTCTCTTGCTTGAATGGGGTATACAATGTAATTGATAGAGTTATTTTGATGAGATTATTATTAATTTGACTATTGTTAGTAATGTTTATTGATTTAGTCATTATTTTGACGTTACGTTACTCTACTTCCTTAGTCATTGGGGGATGTCATTATCTAGCCGTGCTTGTCAGAGTGATAGCACTAATCTTACCTATTCCACACAAGATTTGTTTATTGTTTATACAATATTATACCTATCTACTGCAGTTATATAATGTTTTGAAAGAGGTAAACCTATGTTGGTAAAAACTAAGCGGTTACTAAATGTCTATTACGACTACACTAATAATATCAGGTATTGTCCGAAAACACAAAATATTTAGTGTTATTCTACATGCAATCCAAACCGATGAAAACCACCATAAGGCGGGCGTAAAATGTGCATTGCGAAATGAAGCAAAACAAGTGCGTCCTTTGTTTGACCGCCAGTGTTGACTGTTTCTTATCCACTATCGCCTTAACTAGAACTCGGTGCATCGACCTCTACCCGAGCTCCTATTACGAGGTACAGAAAATTTCTAAGCACGAAACAAAACGTGTAATCATGACCGATTCCTAAGGTATTTAATGTTTATATAGTATATTGGTTATTATAAAATCTATATTCTTACTAGTATAGTTTCATTTAAATAAGGGGACGGTTGTTTGTTTTAATAGTTTCACAAGTGCATATTTTTTATACAAAATGCTCAGAGTAAACAGAATGAATGAAATTTGGTCATATTATTATCTATTACGAGATAATAATACATTTGATTTGCTATAATACTTAAGTATGTTTTACTAATTGATTTTATGAAATTGAATTTTTTCATTATTGTACACCTACTTGTCTGGTTCGGCTCAATCTCTCTTGATTGTATACCAATACCAAAAATAATACTTTTAGTAGAATTGTATTCTATGCTAGAATAAATTGCTTTAATAATTCATTTAACTATTTTATAACAACGTGCAGCCATTGTCATTGGCTGTTTATTTCATACATTAAAAATTCTTCGTTAAAACAATGCCCGTTACTGGTTATAAATATTAATTTAAGGAATATCTATTATTGGTACGTAATAATATTTCTATTTATTTTAAAATAGAACGAAGTAAGTAACTGTATCGTATACATTGTATAATACGGGGTGAAATATATTTTCAGTGAAGCTTGGTTTCAATCAATGCCTAAAGTTTGCACATAAGCGAGTAGCGCAGACAAATAGCTAAACTTTCTCGGTTACATCAGAGTAGTCGATGTATGGCCAAGGAATATAATATGCATTTGAGTAACGAAAGATTCACCGTATACAAAAGATAAGTGATACAGTATCAACAAAGAGTTTAGAAAGTGCTCCAATGATTGATGCGGTCGTTTTTTTCTTGGTGGCACGATGTTGAAACTAGTTCTGCTGCTCACTTTTCCCTCGGTCGCAGCGGCTCGACGCTTGACGATTATTGACGGTGCAACAATGAAATCTAAGTAAATCTTATTGCTGCACCATAAGCTTCAAATTGGATTATACAATATTTTTTTACTAGTAGGTACATTCGCGCATACCGTCGAGGGCAGTAACGTTGTGCGTGCTATGAAATGGGCTTGCGTTCACAATTACCAATAACTATATAATTAAAAGCTAGCATTATAGAACAATGAGACGTTAACATTTTCTACTTGAATCGTAGAAGATTATTGCATATTATATTAACGAAATTTCTTATTCGAATATACAAACATGTGCATTACCATAATCCCACTTTTTCGTACACTTCATTGAGGAAGGGCAATGTGGTATTCATTTTTGCGCAAGCAACTTTGCCTGCTATTACAATGGGTGGGAGTAGCTTTATTTATCTCTCTGACATTTTCGTGTGACTTCAGCCTAGCTGATATAACAATCGCAGGTATATAATTTTTAACTTAACTCATCCAACCTTCAAGGTAAAATGGTCAAATATACATATACTCTGAGTATTAGTATAAACCTCTGACCCCAAGTACTTTCTTAAAATTTCTGCAAGTTCATTATTAATGTTAGTTCAACTGTACTCGCGTCTTACTTGAATATTCTCTGTGCTGTGAATTCTAGACGATGACATTACTGGAGATGTCCCTTGGGTGATACAAGCCACAATATTACTGAGAATAATTTTACGTTAACTGGTCCGGTTGTTCGAACTCGGACCAACAATGTTTATGAAAAGTTAAACATGTTTTGGGAGACAGGGAAATTATGGAGTGACAGAAAAAAAAAACACTTGTAGATCGTATCGCATTGAAAAGAAATTAATAATATCGACAAAACATTTAAACAACTACAGATGTTCTGATTTTAAAATTATTATTATCGAGTAAGATGTCAGATTGATTAACTGATCATGAACCCTCCCTGGTGTAAAAGCGATTTTAAAATCAAGGTCGAAGCAAGGTCGAATAACTAAATACTAAAAAATGTTGTAAATATTAAGATTTTTTAAAGCTCAGGCCAATCTTTGCAGTCGTGATGTATCCCGTCGAACAATGGCAGGCCATGCTCTCGTTAAAGTAAACTGTATGTAGAAAAATCTTTGAGCGTATTTATAGGAGACTCTCCAGTTCACTGAGAGTTTATTAAGTTTAATAAATTCCCTAGAAATAATTCCATAAAACATAAGACGGTTCGCAGTGTTCCGCCCGTAGCAATTACTCGAAGCAAAGATCTTGTCACGAAAATCTCTCACATAATAACGGTTCATGCACATTCACGTGTTGTGTCTCTCGGCAATTTACTATAACTACTAAAATGTTTGTAGTACGTAAAAAGATAGGCATCAGGAACATATCCCATTATTGTTGTACTAGAGTTTTATCGGATTATTATACTACTGCTTTGGTGCATAAAGCTTTTTCATAGATTGAGCTTTAATATATTATGACGTCAGATCGATGTCGGATTGTTTCTCACGTTTGATGAAGATAGATCGTGTTTTGTTTCGATTATGTGTTCAATAAATTAGAGTTGTCAAATGTGATGGTTGGATCATATGTATGTAATATAGATTATGATGGTGACTAAAGATGACAAACGCTTGGTTTGGTCAGTAACTGTGGCGGCAAGCCAAAGGTTTATTTCTAGTACGAGTGGAAGGCAAATAAGTTCTTTTGTAACTTTACTGTATTATTCTATTTCACCCACCCCCTATCCGAAGCTTACTGGAGAGTCTGTGCTATGTTTTACTGTAGGTTGTTGGCGCAGACGGTTACCAAACATGCTGAGACTATAAAGCAAAAATAAACTGAAGCACACTAGCACCAGATATTGATATTTTGTAAAACAACTACCTACAAAAATGTTCAACTTACCCGTATATTTAATAAACATAAAATGCCAATTTTTTCCTTATTAAATCAGCTACCAACCGAAAAAACCCCATGCAAATCCAACTAGCCGTTTAAGAGATTACCCGGTCAAACAGACAGACAGATAAAAAATATAAAATTGTTATTTTTCAATATTTATATGCAAGAAGAAAAAAATGCTTATTTCAATATTACAAACAGACACTCCAATTTTATTTATATGTAATAGATATGTCTTTAGTATATAGAAATAGCCGCTTGTAAAATCTGAAGCAGCTAAGCGACCGAGGCAACCGTCGCCAGTTATCGCCCGCGCGGCAGTCGGTAGGTAGTGTAGGTACGTGGCGTGGATTACCGCGTCTCGGTAAAGGGTAGGGTTGCCTTGTGATGGTACATTTATAGTTTACTAATTAAGTTTTAGTACAACAATAATGACAAATACCTTCCGAAATTACTTACTTATCTACTATCTTTAGTAATCTAACAGCAGTCTGTTGGCCGCAAATTTACGGCTTCACCGGATAAGTAGAAGACACAGATGGCTACCAGCGTTAAAACAATACTGAGCGACTCGCAACTTGACTTAATGTGTTGCGGACGAGCTAATCCAATGTGTGTCTGGAGCCTCGTCTATCTTTTGGTGAGCATTGAGAGCTGAGTTGGTTGACGTGGGGTATCAGAAGTTAAATAATGCTGGTTTCTCTTACAAACATTGACAAAAATATTAATTTTAAAAAAATCTCAAGATATTTCAAATTAAGCAAAGAGAAAGCAACAGTACATGTGATGTAAAAACCCTACACTAAATAAAAAACAGTCTAATAAATAAGTATTGACGTACTTTCATGTTATTAATAGAAATAACCACCAATATTTGTAAACATATTACGACGTATAAAAGGTATAGTTGAATAGAGAGACACATAAATATATTAATATTATATTTTCGGCTATCGTCTAAATGACGCAAGATGAATTATAGGCAACCCTAATAAAGTAAAGACAGTGCTTATGCGGCATGTTTAGTCAGCATCAGAATCATGTCTTTTGTTGTAAATTCATGAGCTTAAACCTCCTAGTTTGTTATTTTAACAACCTTATTTAGGATAGTGGGTAACTGTGTATAATATTCACAACATGACATAACAAAATGTATTAATTCGGATGATAAATATGCTCTGTTTTGAACCCGAAAGCCATTTGCACTTGTGATTTGCTCGGTGTAGCTAGAAATGATATTAGCAGCAAAAATTAAACAGTCATTTTGAAAAAGACAACCAAAGGGAATGAATCTATGAGATTCGATTTGGTATTAAAAAAAAATTATTTCTTGATCAATATTTTAGGGAAAATTCATAATTAAGACTACAATATAAACATTAAGTTTAAACACGAGCGTGACTACTCAGATTCCGTGACATTTTGCGGTGGGCCAAAAGTATTCCGGGAGTCATGAGGATGCCTGCGGAAGGGTCCCACATTATGAGTGGGCGACTAACGACGTGACTGGCCGATTCATTGTTCTTCTTCCTGATAATGAACGATGACTTTCTCACAGCATCTTTTATTTGACGTTGACAGCGACGTGAAAATGTAATCAACGCTATGCGGAGTCAGTGCGAGAGCAAACAATGAATAGTAACATTGAGAGCAGAAAACCGCAATTAATGTGACAAGGGAAAATATTGACATCCATGTTCCTTTTTTGCCGAGCAAATGAAAGCGAACGCGCGGACGGTGTTTTATCTTGTAAGCTTATCACCCAGATCACGTAACACAACATTAGTATTAGATTTCAATACGTAATATGACATTTGGTTTATTAAATGTTGTACTATGTCAGAATTTGAAAGGTTTTTCTCTAAACTGGCAAAACATGTTACAGATAAAAAGCCTTTTTATTCATCATTCATATAATCCATCGACTAATGATTAAACTATTTATCGTTTACTATTGTTTTTCCTTAAATAACTTTATCACTGTAAATGTATTTATTTCAAAACTAACAAAAATCCTACGTATACTCGGGAAAATTATCAAGCTTTAATGGAGTACGCATTACTTCATACGTGAGAGTGAGCGTGACATCTTCCTGTCATTCCACGCTCCTAACGCCTCTTTCCGATAGGGAATACTCAAATAACAGATCGTTTTTCCTTGCAAACTCTTGTTTTTGACAGTTCTCTTACGACGTCTAAAACTGACGTTGATAGGGAAAACAATATAGGTCATTTAGGTACTCACTATCACATGATATGAGAAACAACAAAAGTCATATGGAAACATCTTTCGTATTTTATTACTATTGTGTGTGTGTTTTTTTAATGTTATAAGTGTACAAGGCGGTCAGGACGCGCACCTGATGTTAAGTGTCACGCCTAATCATGACAGAGCGGCATTGAAGGAGACCAACAACTGGCAGACAGTTATTATCCTCCATCAATGCCGCACTGCGCCCGTCACCCGAGACAACGGATGTTAAGGTCTCTTATACCCGGTTACACAAAAGTGCAAAACACTTCTATTTCACAGGACGATATCTGGCACTGCAGTGGTACCTACCAAGACGACTCAGTATCTTGTGTACCACCTAGTCCTATGAAAAAAAGAAAACATACTTATATTATTCATAAATCAGTTTACAATCCATATTACAGGCTAATGCTTAGTTTGGTGCTGGTGGTACTGTATGAATGTCATTGGACATTTATTTGAATGTAAATATAATTCAGTTTTTTGTAATACGTTATTTACAAGCATAATTTATTTTAAACTTTGTACGTTAAAGATTCATCTTTTAATGATTTATAATTCAAATACATTGATTAAATATCCTGCCTTCAAGCGTTCCGTTTCTTAAATAATAATTGGGATCCAATGGTGACGCCTGGGCTTGCAGACAGAATAATTTCCGAACAATAGATCATAAATTTGAATTCAAAATTGCCTGATTCAGGACATAATTTAACGCTTTCTTAAAATTTCGCTCACGCTGTTTCATCGTTTTCCTCGATTTTATTAACTGTGATTTTTTATTTGACACTTTTCAATCTAATGGCTCTACATCAAACATCGATCTGCACGGTTTAATAAAGAAGCTTTTTTATATCGTTGCTCTGATTAAAATTCGTCAGGTAAAAGTCAGCTGAATTTTGGCTAAATATAAAGAGCGATTAGTAAAAGTGGCAATTCGAAGCGGCAATGACAAAAACAGCACCAATTAACCTTTTTTCTTACGAACTTCAGACACAAGTATTTCCAATCGGTCGGAGCATTCCGCTTGAGAGAACGTCTTAGTCGTGCGCTTCGCTCTCGATAGGATAAAGATCGAATCGCAGTGCTTGTTTTATTCTGATTTAAATTGTATCGATGCTGAGGGCGATTAAGGCTTCTGTGCCTGTAGCCGGCGGAGCGGTGCTAAACAGAAAATTAGTTAAGCAAAGAGCCAATGTAAATAACGTTTGACAGTTATCGTGTACTTTTTGGTAGGCGCTTTTATACGAACGATTTCATGCCTTCACGTATTCACTCGGCGCCAAACAAACGTTATTCTACGGCCGATATTCAGATTTACGGTGGTTTGAGGGCTTGTCATTTCATCGTGTCAATACGGCGAACGGAAAATGAATCCGGCTTTGCCGACGACAAATGAAAAATTTACAGCCGCTTATTTTGAATCGGGGGATTTTGTGGGATTTTTCCGTTGGGCATTTTCAATGTGACTATTGAAGTATGACACCTATCTACTCTACATATTTGCCACAAAACGAATCAATATTGTTTTAACGAGTCTTGCTACTTTTGCTTTGATCTGTGGTGTTTTATTGACATATTTTTTATGAGATATTACTCGTATTCAATGGGTACCGGATCTATTTTTGTAAACAATAAATGAAGGAAATAACAAAAGTTATAGTTGTTTAAGAAAAAGTTTTCCCACAGTTCATCCCAACGGAATAGAGACATCGTTCACTTCCTCCTACAAAGGTTAAAAATTAAACAACATGTCACTCGTTGCGGCGATTAAGTAAGGAACACTTGACTGTAGCACTTAAAACAAATCTGTGGTTAAAATGTTGCTTCACAGCTTTTGGCATTTGTTCGTTCACGGTAACTCTAACGTAGGTACTAGAGGTGTTTCTTTTGAGATTAATAAGTAATAATGAAACAGTGTGCTAAGCTAATTTCACGTATTAAATCGTGTTATTGTTAACAGTATTCTTAAAATTTCTACCTGACGCAGCGTTTCGGTTAGGTACCTTTACGTTAACATGGTGAAATTGGTATAATTGGTTTTGTCCTATATATGTCGATATGGCTTAGGAAATATATGAAACATTTCCATTGACAAACTCTCTTAATTTGGTCTACGCTATTGTCAAGTTTTTTTTTTCACTCAACATAACCTAGAAACATGCCTAAAATTTGGAAAAATTTAGTCTAGGTTCTACAGTTACTCTAGATTCCAGTTACGAGTTTAAACACTAGCTCATTATTTATACCCAGTTGTATGTAACACAAGAAAAAATGCGTAAGTACTTTGTCCAAAAAAACTATAGTACTTTGACCAATTACCAAAATAAAACTACAAATTATTGTATACTACAAATGAAACTGTAAACTAGAAATGATAAATCTAAACTATGATTTACGTGTAAGATGGTGCGTTTAAAAGTCAATAACAAACGAAAAGATTAAAAGAAAACGATAAAAGTTTAAAATTCACTTTGAAGCGTCATTTTAGCTCTCAAACCGCAAACAATGTAGTTTACAATTCCCAACGCAGATGTTTAAAAAGAATCAACAGTTAACAACATCGTAAAAAAGGTCCCGCGTAAACAGCTACCGTCGAAATTTTACAGTCACTCTTGTTTTTTTCTCTTCCCTTCCGAGATAAAAAGGGAGGATAGAGCGATAGGAATGTTCGGAATTTCTATGACTTCGTGTTATGGAGTGTAAAAGACAATGAGAAGTTTGTATTTCTAAAGAGAAAAGAAGCTTTATACTTTGTGTCATAATTTTGATTGTATAATTTTGGGAGAGTGCACTAATAGTCGGAGATACAGGTAATATGTTTCTGTGAATAAAGGTATTTTCGTCTGTGGTGGATGGATGATGTGGATGGGATTACAAGTGAGAGATATAGAAAAAAGACGTTTACGGTAGAAAGAAAAAGAAGCATAGCTTTTGTTTATTTTATATTATTATGTTTACTTCCATGAAGATAGGAAATGTATATGAGGGTTTATTAATTTACAGAATTTTTAATACCGTGCTTACGGTATAGCAAAATATAATCATGCTTATTTGGGATAGTCAAGAAAAAAACCTACTAGGTATTCTTGTTTGGAGCCAAAGTAGTTTCCGATATAAATACGTTTACTCCAACATTTGGCCATGTAACATTATAGGTTAACTCAACAAACATTTTAGCATCACAATGTTTACGAATTGCATTCGCTATATAACTGCTTAAACCGAATCACGGCACGTGTTCTCTAGCTAACAATATTTCATTTCCTAAATACCTTGTGCACGTCAACAATTGCGAAGCCACTATGAAGTTTGCATTTCAACTCGTGTTGTTGTCGTGAAATCTACATTTTTATTCCTGTTCTACATTCGTTATTCTCGGACGTTTTAATTTTTAATGTAGAAGTATTCGTGTTACGTCGGTCTGCCTTATCATAAGTAAGTTGTTTGTGAAATAAGTAAAGGTGCAATACAAAGGTATGTTTCACCACAACTTTACGAAGTTTTAACGTTTTTGAATGACTGCGTTATGTTCCGTGTACAGAAATCCTACAGAAATATTTTCAATCTTTAATTTTTTGTCTTGCCTAGTCATTGTCACATAATAATTGTTGACTCTATGTTAAGTGTGCATAACTAAATTGCTTTTGAATCTTTGAGTATATATAAATTGGTAAATGGATGCTTAGTTCCATCAGTCTGAAGTACTAACGCAAATGGATTAAATCCTAACATGCTTTACTGAATGTTTACTCTGCAGCGTAATTTTCAATCTCAAATATCCTCCAATATAAAATGTTATTACGTCACATAAAGTAAATCTATGAGCATTAAATATTTTATGTCAAAGCTAATGCTTCTGTCAGCGGTTGAACTTTCAAAGAGATTCTTAGTGGAAATAAAATGTTGAACTAAATGTCAATATATTTAAATGCAAGAATTATAAATCTGTCTATTAGAAGTGAGACAAGTGTACAGCATTCCGATAGTTTGCGGGCAGCTGGTTCACATCAAGTATATTTTGCGTCTGACAAATACAGTCGCATTATTGTATTACTATTTCGTCCAAGACATATTGTTACGTCAACCGAACTTGCACGTGTGGTGTCAATTGATACTTGATACAAAAACAAAAGAGGACAGTTAATGTTATGTAGGAGCGGATTAAAGCAGTCTTATATTTATGCATAGCCCAAATTACTTGTACGAAGCCTCTGTATATATTTTTACGTTTATCATTACTGATAATATTTAACGTTATGGTTTTTATAAAATTTAGCAATTTCATGATAATTGTATCTGTATAGAAAATGCACAGACGTAGGATAAATCTAGACGTGGCATAGAGTCTGTATGAGATGGAGATCTACAATTTTTGATCAATTTCTGTTTCTGTTGTAAAATGCACGTAAATAATTCGTTTCTTTTTGTGTTTCAGGTAAATTTCAGATTATGCATTTACGGGTACATACCTCGGCTTGGTGAGTCAATAGATACCCGTACTAACGTGCTAACATGTCAAATGCACACACAACTTGACTTGTGTGACTAATTTCTGAGCACGACTCTATACACCTGACAATGTCTGCAGATATGTCTTCGACCTTGTTTTGACATTTTCGTCTTATCGATTTCCTTGTCGTACACTGCAGAACTATTATCTGTTTTATGAGTCTCTGGTAGTGCTGTAACATCATATGTCAACCTACACGAACATGGCGCTCTCTTTTGTATTCTTTATTGTGTACATTCGCCGCAGTATTTATTATCTATGATTATGAACTATATGTTCTGTGGTTAGCCTTAGCCTATTACTATTATACAAGTATATTATGTGTGTAAAAAGCTTTGGTGTATTATTTATATGCAATGCTGTCAGTGTACTTAAACAAATAAACCAGTTAAAATTTTAGTAGATTGACATATCGGTAGTTACACTTAAAGGCACGTACGCGATTCTCGTTCGTGAATTAGATTCGAATAGATTCTAAGCAGACTGTTATTTTTCTGTATTGACAGTGTCCTCAGATCTCATTGTCGATCTTTCAGCTTTAAACATATCTACGATCGTAATAGTATCAAGCGTAGATTTAAAAACAATACAAAACGTACAAAAATCCCGGCCCGAGTAAGTTCTAACCGCGGACGTGACCAACCGCAACGTCACCGCGCCATCGGATACTTTCGGATATCCAACGGCAACATATGAGCGCGGACGGAAGTTGCACAGTATACGGTTTCACTTACAACAGCCGTCTCGGTTTCACCCGGTATCGGACCGTGCCAGTGTTGTAAGCCCGCTGATTGGGTTTCTGATTGGGCCTTCGCGTATGCCGATTGCTCGCTTTTTGATACTGCCGTTACGAGATATTATGCAAATAGTGCAGATTAGATTTGAAGCTGTAACTTAGAATGGTTTCCGGGATTGCAACAAAAGTCGTACGGTATTTTTTTATTATAATGAAATAGTAAGGGCTCAAAGAATCTAGGTTTAACATTTACTGCTATTCTAACCCTTCAGCTCGCATCACAGAAATATTAAAAAACAGTTATGTAAAGGCTATATATATATATATATATATATATATATAGAAAAAAATTACGTTCGTGACTAGACGGCCTTCAAAGAGAATTCATTCAATTAAAATAAGTTCTTAGTATGATACAAATACTGTGTACTTATGGTAAAAAATATCCCATCTTCCGGTTTCATCAAATCATCATTATAAATATTGATTTTTTAACAATATTAGTAAATGCCATACGTTGTAAATACGTTGTCAAATGGGTCTTGATTTGTGTTTTTTTTCTGTTGAAAGTCACGGTTGCGTTGGGTAATGCGTGTTATCTTGCACCGTGGTTTACCGCCGCATCTTAATGATTGTTGTTGAGATAAACCTGAGATTAAATCAGTGGACTAGTTAAGAGACTGTAGCAGCTCCTTGCACAACCGCGGCGGCGTTCTCACGACATTGAAGAAAATTACTGTTGTTTGTGGCTTGCATGTGCCGAAGTATATGGATAATATGAATTTGACAAAAAGTACGAGCCGTCAAGATTTGGCCGTCATGCTTGATATATTCAATAATCGTATCTCTCAAGAAAAAAAAGAGACAGATTCGGTGACGAAAGGTTAAGTAGTTAAGGTAGCTTATATAAGCTGCTTAGATTGATAAATGGTGATATTCATTAAATTAGATTTGTACCTACAGAAACAAGAAAAACTAAACAAAACAAAACTTTGTTATTTTTACACTGACGTCCAGTAAACTGTTTTAATTACCTAATTAGTACTCCATTATTTTTTAGATATCACAGCTATAATTAAAATGCTCATTAAAATATTTATTTAGTAAAAATTAAAGTTTTGTTGTTCTTGTTGGATTAATTAGCGCAATTAACTAAAAACTGAACATTTTAAAGTATAATTTATTCCCGTCAGTCAATAACTTACTAGTAAAGTTTTGAATTTTATATGCCAACCAGAAAGAAAAATAAAATTATAGTTAGAAATTCAATATTTTTTTGGAAGCCGTAATTTTAAACGTTTTCAAGTAAACACAGAAATCCGTAGCTTTTATAATATTTAATTTCGTTAAATTTTAATTAACTTCTTGGTTATGCTGTTTAGGAATATTCTGTCCAAGTAAAGTGTATAAGGATGTATTAACATTTTAGTTAAAGTTTTGTTTAGTACGTAGTTAACACGCGTTTCATAATATTAAGTTTGTGTCCAACAAATAAACGTTTGTGTACCTATTACACAACGTATCCCTCTATATATACGAGTAACCCTAACTTTATACATTTAGAAACTTTTAAAATTGGGAATAATACATGCTGATCCTGACGATTTCTGTTTATGTAATAATAAGATAGAATAGGCATGCTGATCCTGACGATTTCTGTTTATATAATAATAATTCGAACTTTGTGGGTCTACTAAGGGCTCAACAATATTTGTGAATATACGATAATATCATAAATAGATAGCAATGCTTTATTTTGCAATTCCACAACAAGAATCAATAAGTCATAAACTTGTGATTAAAAAAATTACATACATAAAAGCGCACAGAGTAAAGCAACTTTAAACCTATAGCAGTCGTTGAAATCAGAGTTACTCGGCGAGACTGGTCCTCTTGCGTCTCAGTTGACAAGGACAAACAAACCAACTAACCGCACAGTTTTATATATACAGCATTGTGCTCCGGTCCGAGAACACTGATTACAACGTTTTGCCTCAAGGCCGCTCATTGTTCTACGCTAGATTCTTGCACGCAATCCCATGTCGTTATTTTGAGATGGTTTTTGTAGCTGCAGATTATCTAGGTCGTTCTATGTTACTTCATCTAATGCGGACACTAAAACTATTTATTACAGTATGTTTTTAAAATTCCTACCGAACATGACATAAAATTAATAAATTTATTTATGGTCTCCTGACATTGGATTTAGTTATTTGATTTATGAACAACAATGCTTTTGTAAATTCGATTTGCAGCGCTTTTGTCAACGCAATTATTTAATCAGCGTTAACGCCATTTCATCACTATGTCACAAGAATTGAGACAGCAATTTATAATAATTTTTCGGGTATTTTGGAATGCTGATTGCAGTTCCACTAAGTAGTTATTCAGGTCACTTGCAACTACTTTAGTCATTAGCTTACTTTCAAATAGCGATACCGTTAATCGTAATGGTAGATGTTAAATGGTAGTAGCACTTTCATCACAGAACTTTTTTCTATTTTGTAGCATTATTCATGGATGGTCAAATGGATAGATTCAATTATTTACATTCCAGTGAAAATGTTACTTGGAATTCAGCTCTGATTGCGTTTCGCGTAATAACTTCAAAAGCACATTTTGTTTGTGGTTATTGCTATATAAAACTGATTATGTTTCAGTGCATTAAATAACTCTTTGTCTTGGAGGAATTAACTTGTTGAGAAATAAGGTTTTGATGGCGTAGTAACTAGCACGTTTAGTTTAAGATAGGAATAAGTTGAGCAACCGGCGTTTATCCTTAGGCATTAAGACCTATCAAATCGCATTCGACCCGTGTGGTGGGATGCGGACCTATGTCCCCAAAGCTACGCTGTATGGGGAAGTCCGGGCCTTGCCATAGGTTGTTATAGACTGGCATTTTTTAAATAATCTGGGTTTCTGGTCTATTTAAAGGTGCATTTCAATGGATATTTACTCCGTTACCTACCATTTTGTTGTCACAGACAAAATTTGAGTTCACAAACAGAAAACGGACGTGCCGTAACACGCTTAAACGATATAATTCTACGGAAATGACTATGTTGTTTAGTTCTAAAATGCAGATTTATGAACAATCGGCACTCGCTAGTGCGGTAATGAGGGGCGAAAACGATGCCAAGCGGCGATTAATATATTATAATGTATCGTTCGTATACGTTTCCGGGCTGATTTGCAAACATAGAGTTTACAATGGTGTAAAGCAATCGTCACGTTTGCACCGCCATTTTAGGGTCAAACGGACCGGATAAATAACCGATGAGGGCAATAATCGGGAATAAAAAATTCATTGTGCTACCCGTAACGGTACAGTGGGCTCGAGTCGCGCGACGTCAGGCGTGACAGCCGGTGGCCGATGGAACATTGGCTGTAGTAGTGTTGCGGACTTATTCCTACTTTGATCGTAACTGGTGAAGAACACCCCCGCATTAGTGGGTTAACACCCGATTATCCTGTAATTAAACAGAATATGGACTTTTTTGGAGATAGTCAATTTAAGAAATGTTTTGGTCTCGGCGCCTATTTTTGGTACTTTCTGAGGAATTAAAAAGTGCATTGATGTTAGTCGCAGATGGCAGTTGATGTTAGTCGCAGATGGCTATCACAGTTTCACCGGGCAATTGGCGAGCGCAGAGCGCATTCAGCCTTATCAGTAAATAATGCAGTAATATATTATGCATTTCTAAATTTGCTAGTCTAATTTTTAAAATTTTGGAAGTAAGTTTGTAAATTTTCGATTAACAAACGATAGGAATGTATATTTCTGTTAAAATGTAGATGTTTTGGATCCTTGTTACTAAGGTCTACGTACCTGAATGAACTAACTATACTTAGTCAAGTAATGCTTAAAGAATATAACTACAATGTTTGGTTATAAAAACTAACGCAAAAAATCAATGGCATGTGCCGCAAATTCAAACAACAAAAAAATTAAGTCTGCTCACCGGCGCTCGACGCATCGTTCCAATACCATCGTCACCTGTCCAACGAGACGGGCGGACATTCGACTATTTGCATTCACCGGCGCGCGACCACCGGAAGCAGGGCGTGCCCTAAACAGCCCGCTTCCGCCGGCCATTTTGCCGCGTGCGCCGGAGGCTTAACTTCATTTGGTGCGTAAACACGTTGGCCAGCGCACGGCCGGCGAATTGTCGCGATCAAAGGCCTTGTTATGTGTGCGGAGATTGATGTAGCTTGGACTTTGTCTATAGGCGAAAATTAGTTTTATGTTGGTAGTAGTACCAATATTTTAGTAGTCATTATTTTCCGTCAACACTGCCCTGCGCCCGTTACCCGAGACGACAAATGTTAGGTCCTTATGCCCGGTAGTTTTACTAGCTACAGTGTCCTTATCCCGAAACACGGAAGTCCAAAACACTCCTCCTTCACGGAACGATATCTGGCATTGTGGTGGTACCTACCTAGACGGCTCAGTACTGAGTTTACCACCTAGTAAAATTAAAAGCTCTTCAATGTTAACTTTATTAAAGTCCAAAATGGAGTGCTAGTTAGCGGCGAGCTAAGCCTCACGCACACACGTACGGGGCGCCTGTTGCGCAAGATGACATCCGAGCCGCAGATTAGCATAACGCTAGTGATGTTACTATTGCACACACTATCGATACTCGTATCTTGCTATAAAGTTGACGATTTTGTTTGTGTATGCGCTGTTTATGTATGATTACTATTGTGAATAAACTGTATATTTTACTACTGTAAAGTATACAGTTTGACGATTATTATTACAATTAATTTAGAAACTACTTTTATTTTTTAAATTTCGTAATAAAATTTAATGATTAATTAAACATCATTGCTGCCTATATATTTACATATTGTACATAGATCATTAATGATTCGTTTGTGAAGAACTTGAAGGTACCAAAAATATTTTAGGACTATTTTTAAAACGTCAGTAATCAAAGATAGGCGGTAATGAAATCTCATAAGCAGAATACAATATATTTTAACATTGACAAGTTTTCCAATAGTTGTGTTAATGTATTTTATTTACAATTGCACGATAAAATTTAAGCAATAAATGTGTAACAGCACTGCAACGTATTACATACTAAACGATACATAAATACATTTGATTATGGCGCAGATCATAAAACACTATGGACCGTGACAATATCGACAATGCAGCTAAATAACGTTCTAGCGGAAGTGAAGCAATTACACCAATGTCCTTAATAGTACAATGAAACTATGTGCCCGAACACAATTTATTTATTCCTGCAGTATTCACTGAACACACTTTGGTGGAATTGAGTAGTCCCTATGGAAAACGTGTCTGGACTAATTATCCTTACATATTAAATATGCGAAATATTTTGTCAACGATTTAGTTTCAACGATAAATTAAATTTCCAAAAGGTGGTATTTAAATAAAACACAGCTAGCAAAACATTTTTTTTTATATGAATTATTGATAGTTTTATGATAAGTATTATTGAAATTTTAGGTAACCGTGTTTCTGTGATCATGTCCAAAAACAAGTACATAAGTAATGATTGCAAATATTATGAAACCCTTTAATTATTCATTTACTATCATTATTAATCATTAATTATTTCTAGAAACTAAGTATTCGATATTAATAAATCGTACCTACATCCTTGACATTTTCATCAATGTTTCTACGATATGTCAGTAAAATATCTGTAGTGCCTGGAATCTTCCTGTGTCCCGGAATGTTGTAATACAGTATGCATGCATGCATGCATACACTAGAGCTAGTTGCAATACAAATTCTTAGTTTGATATTTCAAAATCAACAATTTAGGATCTATCGATGTCTCGGATGAAAATAAGCAGTTTCATCCCGCGAGGCTAGTACACATTCGAGGTCATAATAACGCGACATGACGACGGTGCGCATGATTCACCGGCTTGAGCGTCTACGCGCGTGCGCTTTGATATACACGCATGATTCCAACGATTTTGCATTCGCGGATCGTAATAGACGTGAAGACATGAAAACTATGTGAAACATATTGGATATCAAGATATAAAGCCTTCACTTACTCGTTTTGTCATGTAATTGTAGTCACTGTTGCAGCTGCCGCATTATGTAGAACAATCCACTAGCTCTCTCCAAACAGTCGGTCCGTATCTGGCCGAAGGGTATCCCACTATACGATAGTCAATTTAGCGATTCAGTTACCTACATTGTTTTTCCACTAATACCTTTATCTAATCTTTTTAAAGCGCGACAACACCAAGGGTTCCGGGTTCGATCCCCGGGCAGTACAAACATTTGTGTGCATGAACTATTGTCTGTTTGTAATGGCCTGGGTGTATATATTTACAAAAAAAAATAAGTTTGTTTATCCGTTGTTTAGTACCCATAATACAGGTTTCACGCTTAACTTGGGGCTAGAGGCGTATAAATGTCAGTGGATATTTATTTATTTATTTACTTACTGCACCCCTTACCCAAGACAACAGATGTAAGTTTATTGGAATATTCTTGTCCACTTTGTAGTAATAATATATACAAAGAAGAAAATCAGCATTCCCATTTTAATTTTTCACTACTGTACTGTACTTTATCTTAAAATCTATTAAATGGTAATCTATTAAATATAAAGTATTATGTTACGAATACACAACGATCTTTGCCTCACGATCTAAATAATAAAAAAATATATAGATTTAGAAAAGACACACCAGACTTTTAATGTGTTTCTGGGTACAATTTGGTCGTGACGACACGGGAAGTCATAAACGTTTTGCTATGCGTCGCACGATGTGCGGATCAGATACGACGAATAATTTTCTCTCATCGAATTATTACAGTTTCATTCGTGATACCTCAGAATCAATGCGTTTCCTTAGTTGAACGAAATAGGTTTTAAAGTGGTACAAGATCAGGTAAAAACAAAACTATTATTATGAGTTCAATTCCTGGGTTCAGTCCTAGTACAGATAAATAATAAAGTTTATTGCTTAAAGCAATTAATCCTTGACTGTGTCAAATTGAAGTAAAATTTTGCAGACACGTTATAGATTGGATTTATCAGAATTTTCAAGTCATCTGCAATAATCCTAGATTTGGAATACAAAACAGGATATTAATGTATGGTGTAATAGCGGCATGTTATAAACGGAATGCAATATTTCTCCGATACTGAAGCATTTCTGAGAAATTTTGACGTTAAACTGAATATTTGAAAGCAATATTGGTCTTACTTTAGCGATTTAATTTTAGGGACAAAGTAAATGCTTCGATTTATTGTTATAGATGCAAACTTTTAACTAGAAACGGGTTCTAGTTTTGTAGTGCATAATAATAGCGCTATATAATATCTAGCTTTAATATTTATGTTTTATAAATTTGAAGTCTTTATATGTAAATATATATTGAACTTTTATTACAAATATAGACGTGCTTTATAAGTTTCTTCGTAAGTTTTTTTTCACATATTTTTATAATCCTTACGTTGGAAACACAGGCAGTTACCGTTATCAGGGGAGAAGTATTCGTCTAATTTAAATATATTCGATAACAACTTACATATTTTAATAAGAAATATTAAACATAAGATGCTTTGAGGGACGCACTGTCACGCTCTACCCGAGGTGTCAAAGGCCAGTTTAAGGACAAAAATTAAGAACGGACCATGTGGCAACGCTCTCCTTTTTACCCTTATCATTTCAAGAATTGTCAAGTAAACCACAAAGTCTATCACGGACTATTACAATGAAGTTTAAGATAGGATGTTCCATATTTTACTGGTAATAACTGTTAGTTATATTTTCTGAAACAACAATTTGTCAAAATAACAGATCCGGCTTTGCTTTCCATCAGTCGGGCCCGTGAAGACACGTCAGACGTCTAATTGTGTATCCGATGACAGAATTACGTCGATGGTCGGTCATTTTATATAGATCTAGAGCAGAGACTGTTCGGCATTTATTTTTGGTGTTTTGACGTAAACATATTGATATTCTGGCCAGGATTCAGGGTCGATTTAAGCATTGAACTCGATATCGGTGCAGCAATTTGAATAGATTTAAATTTTTTATGTATATTTTTCTATATTAATATTATATTTAATTGGTGTAATGGTTGAGTGTTCGGCCCTTGTTGCAGGGCTCCGGATTTAATATACTTGCAGTAAAAACAATTGTGTGCAAGAATATATCCGTATTGGTCGGGGAGTTACTACGTATAATATGTGTGGAATTTCGAAAAAAGTACTCTTATACCTAAATGTAAGTTTGTCCATAGTACAGATCTCATAGTAGAAGCAACTTACTTAAATTTGTAATGGATGCCGCTTTTATGATTATAAAAGCATTTAATTCATAGATACTACGTTAAAAAATAATACTCTTAGCTTACTGTCGTGCAAGTTAAGTGACTTTTGCAATGGTAGGACGTCAGATGGGGACTGAAAAATATTATATTTAATCTCTTTGTGCTTTGGAAGACATGTTAAGTCATTAACCTCGGCTTACAAATAATCATATACTATGACTTAACTTCATAAAAAACACTTGTTATAAATTAGTTAGGTACTTAGGTGACTACTACGAGTATATAGGTTCTGGTGGTAATCATAGTTGGTTTCATAAAAAAGGATAAATCTGTCATCATCATATAAGTAAAATCCACGATAAAAATAAGCTAAATCGGCGATATATATTTCAAGACATATCATCGAGGTGACAAATGATACACAAATTATATGACAAATCGCATTGTTATCTGACTTGGCCACCAATCATATACAATGTCCTACACCTACATACAAAGGAATTGTATAATTTATGTTTACTGGGGCCTCATTACTGGGTTCTATGACGGACGAGGTAATTCTCAGGTGATAATACCGTTCCTTCAACAGCTTACATTAACTGACAGTTTGTGCTGATTTATAACTCTTTTGATGTCGCATCAAAGTATTGTTTTGGAGTATTTATGGATACTAAGATTTTAACTAGCTGTGTAGCATATTTCTTATGTTTGTATAAGCGTACAAATTGTATTAACGAAGTTGTCTTCACGCTATACATTATTCTTGGATTAATCAAGACAAAGGTAACATAAAGTTTTTTATAGTTATTCAGACTAGGTCAAACGCAATCTAAAATTTACTCAAATATTTGTCGAGTTTACGTTGGCAACATTGTATTTTGAAGCAAATTAGCCAAGAGACGAGGAACTTAATATGTAGCGGGATATACGTAAATAATATTCAGTTACGTATTGGCAAAACAGAGAGTAAATGTGGTGATATGAGTGCTAGCAATTAGCCCACCTGACACGCCGTAACCGAACTGATTCTATTACACACATAAGAACGCAACTTTCAAATGTTTCGCAACCAGCCAAGAAATAGATCTACCTGCTTTGAAATAGATCTACCTGCCTAACTGTTTTCAAATAATGTCAACTAACGTTTTCTTGAAGATTTTCAAAGACATAATACTAACATAATATTCATCAATAACGAAGATACAGAAATTTGAAAACTTTGGCAGCCTATCACGTGTATATAACGCAAAATATTTTAGTGGCTATAATATACTGAGAAACAGCAAATATTTTGATAACTGTGATATTTTATTGCCTCTGTTTGCGATGTCCCGTGTGCTTCATTATAATTCAGTGTGTATTTATAACGCGCTTGTAAAATAAATATACTCGTGTATACAATAAATTCCATTTGCGTATTTGTTGTTTTTTTTTCATATTTCTGTTTTTGCGAAATAATATTTTCTTTAAATTTTGATTTTAATTTATTTTGGTATGATTTGGTAAACGAACGTATGTAAGTACAATACTATATAGATAATACTAATCAAGGGGAGGCACGGTTGAGGTCGATGGATGAGGATCCTAAATATTTCATAACTAGCTTTTGCCCGCGGCTTCGCTCGCATTAAATTCGGGATAACGCGGTACTTGCATTTATCACTATACATACGATTTCCCCTCCCTCCAACTTTGAAGGTTTCGGGGTCAATTTCAGATTTTTTGTAAATTTTATAGTGAAAAATATGAAAAATATGTTATAGTGAGCTAACCTTAAAAGATAGACATATGCTGTCGCGGACTTTTTTGTAGACCATTAAAAGCAGAACAATACTCTCATACATGACTTTTGTGTAACTTTAACCGTTTACGCAGCGTACGCAGCGGAAGCTCCAAGTATGAAAAAATACCCCGATTTTGAAACATTCTTCATTGCTGCTCCGCTTCTATTACTCGAAGCGTGATGATATATAGCCTATAGCCTTCCTCGATAAATAAGCTATCTAACACTGAAAGAATTATTCAAATCGAACCAGTTATTCCTGAGATTAGCGCGTTCAAACAAACAAACTCTTCAGCTTTATATATTAGTATAGATTAATAATTATAATTAATTACCCTTTTTAGTATCAGGTTGTCATTAAATTTAAAATTAAGATTATTAAGAATTTGTGTCATTCAAGTCAGCTATTCAAATAATACTCGCATTAGCAGGCTTGAAATATTTGAAGATTCAAGGCCTATTTTGATATTTTGACTGATTAAACATCACATTTTAAAGTACCTACACAATCAATGCAACAGTCATAAACGTCCCACTGCAGGATAAAGCCATTTCTACATAACATGACATTGGAGACTTATTGAATATCCACAAACAAATTTGAAATAAAAAATTTCAGAAGAGTGTGTCAGCTAATGTATAAGCGGTGGATACTTCGAAAAAAAGATTATGAATGTTTATTCGAAACAAATGAGCGTCAGTCGTGCAAACTATGCGTCGAACGTGTTTTCGATGGGAATTGTCTGCAGTGCCGCTAAGCCTTGTTCACACACATAGATCAGGATTGGAGTTGGTACGACAAGGGAGATTTATCTTGCCTAACACAGTCAATAAAACGATTCATATTTTCTTTTGTAAGGGTTTTGACAGGTGATTTGCAATGAAAATGTGATATGTTTGTTCAAAATGCGTCATGTTTGGCCAATTTATTTAAATGTTAAGAAGTTGGCCTCTATATCAAAGTCCGTATAGTATAAAATGATAATTTATGAACAGCATATGACCTAGGGTAATAAAGACAATGTTCATTAATAGAAACAACCGAGCAACCGAATTGGTTTTCATATTTTTATTATATAAGTATAAAACTTACATAGTTTTTTTGGTAGTTTTGGGTAGCTTCACTTTTTATATAATTTTTTTAGAATGAATGTCTCAAAAGAGTTTTAGGTTTTTATCTTAAATGCGACTGTGCGTGAGTGATTTTGTAAATGGAAGAGCCCAAACGTATCACCGTTGCGATATATTGCCGCTCAAAATGTCCGTTGTGGTGAGTGATGCGTGTGGACGCGACGCCGTGATTTATCCGCGTCCACGGGTGCGCCCGCCGCATAGCGCTAGTTTAATCTGAATATTTTATTGGAAGCAGAAACGGGGGCGTGCGGTCGTGCGAAATGTTGACTACGTTGCGTGCCCGCGTGTCGGTGCCGCTTTTCTATTAAATCCCGTATGTTACTATGGCACGGCTGGATTTCTTTTTGTCTATGGTTTTAGTGTACTGGCGAGCGTGGTAATTGGATGACATTGAAAGTTGAGCTTTCGCCTTTTTAGCTTCGCATGCCGGCGATTCTATCTAAATTGAGCAATTGTTGCATTTTAATGCATAATTATGTTATTGATTCGAAGATTCTTTAGGTATTTTATTTTTAAAGGATTTACGGTATGAACAATCCAAAGAAAGTCATCACACAATTTGTAACTAATCTATTACTTAGAATATATGATTATTTTTAGACATAACATTTAACACATAGAATTTTAAATATTTGTGATATGAATGAGTTGGAACTTAATAATATTAATAAAATTAAGCAACCAAGCAACCCTGTGCTAAACATCATTATTAACTGTGTTTCCGAAAAGGGGGCCATAATACTTGATGACTTGGTGGATGGAGTCACAGCATCCATTAATTTTATTGTCTGTTGCATCCTTTAGCATAAAACACGGCATTACCAATAACTTACCTAAGAAAAGTTTTTAAAACGGGCTCTCTCTGGTAATTTAATATTAATTATCAGGTACGTATTGCCTTTCAATAAGTACGACTTTTAAAATTTATAATGGGATTGCTGTCGTCGAGCACAACCTATCCAGGTGGAAGAAACGTGATCTAATACTGAGCAAGCTTGCCCGGAAAAAGCCTGAATAGTCTCGTTTTTAATGCCACAGGGTAATATGTGCCTGGAAACACTGACGCAGGCAGATCATTCCATTCGTTTCCAGTACGCATAATGAAAGTAGATCCTAAACGTTTAATCCTAATATGGGGGATAATATTTTGCAGTACACCTTGATGAGATATGGTGAAATGGAGATGATGTGGTCAGTGTCTAGAGCTCGGAAGAACACTAACCTAAGTAGAGTATTTATGTTAAACACCGACAAACATGCGACCTTACGGCGGTGGGATAGGTGTTGCAGCTTGGCGTTAACGAGTTCCCTATTGCCAATTACTTTATATTTCAACATAGCACCATAGATCAATATAGCAACGTGGCGTTTAAGATTTAAAGAAATATAGATAATTTAATCATTTTCAATATACACTGTATTTGCAACTTCTCATAACACTGTGCTTTCCATTTTGCATATTAGTTGCCTAATATACAGAGTGTAGTTTATAGTTTATGAGTACCTACTAGACCGCTACCACACGCCAAAGTTAATACATAACTAATCAATGATGCAGATACTACATATTAACGTATTGGGATCGACGACCGTCAACTATGACTGGTACTGCATATGCCCACTTCAGACAATAATAGGAAGCGAGGCATATCCTAATGTCCATGTTATGTGATACATCCAATTTGATTATGCCACTATGGATTAGATATAGGATACGGACAATAGTTGTGTGACTGCAGCGATTGCTTGTGTCCATCGTAGAATCAAGTATAAAGCTTAAAGCAGTGCGAGGTCTACCTCAATGCCTTTCCCGTGAGATATATGGCATATTTCACTCGGTGTTCTGCTACATACTAACTAGGCTAGGCAGAAACCTACTCCAGTACATGTTGTCTTGTGAAACACCGAAAAACACTTTTTTGTTTCGGGTAAAGATTTGGTTCTCGTAATTAAGGAAATTACTGGGTAAAAGAGAAAATCTGCCGTCTCAGGTAAAGAGCGCAGGGCAGACATTGGTTTAATTTAACACCGCTTCTGTTACGAGCAGATGTAACGTATCACTAATAATCACCTTGTTATAGGCTTGGTAATTTTATTTGATTGGTCTGCGAAAGATAAAGTATATAAAACCTTAAAAATATCTTAGTATATTTTATAAAACTGTCGTAGCTTGCAAGCTACAACACAGTTTTATAAAAAATAATGTTAACCCCAATATGTTAATAAAAATGTCATTATAATCATCAGCTAATTTTATTTCCCCACCTAATGGCACGAGCCTACCCGTAAAGGGTGCATGGGCCTTAGTCGTCCCTTCAGGCCCGATGCGGATTGGGAGACTTCACGCTCTATTTTTGAATTTCTTCTCAGGGTTCCTCACGATGTTTTCCTTCATTGTATGAGAATCGGATAAACGTGCATATAATTTCGAAAAATACATTGCTACGTGGTGAGATTCGCATCCTCCAGATTGGAAGGCAACAGTTCACACCTATGAGCCACCGACGCTTTATGTGTTTATACTAAACTCAGTTGCTAGGCACCTGGAAACGTATCTCGTTCTCTTCAAAATGGGAAATGACTGCAGTTTGCGTCCAAAGTCGCGGAACCGTTTCCTCCGATTGTGAAGTTGAAAGTGGAAGGTATCAGGGTCACACATCAGTCGACCTGTCTCACTTCAATACGCTTCCGGCGGGGACAGCCCTAGATTGATTATATCATCCCCTTTCCCACTACGGTCCCCGGTTCACCCTTTTTGCGTATCACTGTTAAAGTAAAAAGGGGCCCGCTTTTGAATGGCGCCGCTCCGTGGTACATTTATCATGGCAGTAATGAATTATCGGGAAATATTCAATAAACCTCTTTACACTGTTACGGGACATACGGCTATAGATGCTGCGTGCGTTATATGAATGGATGTGAAAAATTATTTATCAAGGGCAAAGGCTTTAAGAGCAATTGTATATATTGCAATTTCAGCTTGTAATGATTACGAATGACTTTAATTACGGCTCATTGTTCAAAGGGTTGAAAAGTTTGCTAAATTATTTTATTTTTCTTGTCCGTTTAGACTAATTAGACGGAGAGAATGGATGCTTTCATTATTTTTAATTTAATGCAAAGAAAATATTACTGAAGTTTATACTTCAGACCTTGCTCGTACTAAGTCTTCACGCAGAATTCACATGTGCAATTTTTTGCAATTAACATAAATATATTTTGCTAATATAGATTTGTGATTAGTTATTGATGATACGTATGTACTGCTCGTTCTTTAAAAAAGCATTACGTACTTTGTTCAATATTTTTTTTTTACTTTCATTTTACGTCATCAGTAGATACAATTAATATTAATTCAGACGGCGTTTGTTTCCGTCAGCTAGGAACTGCTGCGTTGTTTATTGATGTCTGATGAGTCCGCTAAGCTGATTACACAACACACTTGTCACGCCTGTCGCACTCAATCGCTGTTGTCAATTAGGGGCCCAAGGTGATATAAATATTGTCGAATGTGATTGTATATGCCTTCTTTTTCTACTACTCGTAGTTACACAGTCAATTGTTTAGATCGAATTATCAACGTTCGTTGTGTATTCTAAATTAACATGATAGAATGTAGTTTTATCCTCGAATTTTTTCATGATTTTTAGACTGCGTTTATGATTGGCCATAGGAATGGAGAGTATGCTAAAAATCAGTCTTAATAATGATATGTGTAATAGAAAACATATGTGGCGATTGGGCCGTGACCAACCACGTGGGCCCCATACGTATTGGTCAACAAAATCGAATACCATCCTAAGATGTTGCTGCGAAGGTAACTACGAGATTTATGTTCTGTTCGAGATAACTATTAATGAAAACTTTGACAGCTTACAATCCTGTGGGATTATAGGCCAGTTTTTATTTAAGACACCGCTTCCGCTTACGTTGATTCGACTTTTCTGCGATGAGGGAATCATCAATAAAATAAAATTATTGTCATTTGACTAAATATACTGAATGATTTTTTTCCCCGCATGGTTTTTTAATATTTTTTTTATTTATTCAGTAACAATGTTCATTGTGTTTGAAATTACAATACAAATATATACCCAACAACAATTCAATGCAATGCAATAAATTCAATTAGACAGTACATAAACACAAACATTATATAGGCATGGAACAGTAAGAATTTTGAGGCGTTTAAAATAATCGCGACAAGACTCCTGCTGTGGTATTCGGGACATAACTCTAATTGCCCGTTTTTGCAAAATGAATGAACGCTGGATATTGTATTTGTAACTACCTCCCCAGAACAATACACTATATCTAAGTCTAGACTCCACAAGTGCGTAATAAACCATTAATAATTATAGTTATAGTGGTTAATTCTTAGTTATAGATGAAATCAAGAAATTTTACGATAATAATGCACTTACTCTCATTGTAATACGTAAAATATTTCTACGATGTTATATGTGATTACTGATGTTACTCAAAAATCGATACTTATCATACTTGCACCGTTTGCCGTCTACCAACTTGGCCATAACCGTCACTTATAGCACCGTTACTGCGCGCTCGGAAAATTAGTTTACTGTTTATGTTCAATATTGAAGTATGATGTTTACTCTCTTCAGGTATTTTGATATATTACTTAAACATACCTGCTATCGCTATGTTACTTTAGAAGCTAGGCACTTTCAGGAGTTTTTTTTAAATTTATAGGTTCAAATTACTTTGAGTATCAAAAGCTATTCACTATCGCTAAGATAGTTCCTGCATAAAAATGCATACTAGGTAATCTAAGTATACAGCTGATTATGAGAAATTCAATTTACGAGTTTTACGAGAACGTAACGGTAACCATGATTTACTGCTTCAAATTATTTCGGGGTGCAGTTCCATGAAGACAATAAAGATGTTACTGATCATCTTTGTTACTTAGTCTCAAATGTAATCTTTAATGCAAACATATCGAGCTTATTGTAAATTGTGTGTATTTCATACAATCTATCCGTTATAGGTTTAACGATAACTTGGGAAATACTCGCACTATAAAAAATACTCATTAAATTCAGTATACATTGCTAGGATTTTACTAATTATATGGACATTTTAATATTAAAATCAAACTTCCTATCTGGGACTCGACACCTGACGCACTATTATATAATGTATTCTTATAGCGTTCTTGTCTTTGTGAATCTCGTTTTTTTTGTCAGCACCAAATATGATATCAAGTTGTCACACGCGACTTGAATACTTTTAACTCTTGAACACCAACCAAATATCTATGTATAATTTTCTGGGTATAATATTCATAATATGTTTGTTATGATACTTATGATGCCAATTTTCTGGATCGTCGAATGTATTGCTAATCTTGTAAAATTTTAACGCAACGGGTCTCTAGGTCCTGGACACATCTCTTAAGCCCCAAGCTAGGAATTCACATAGTGAATACATTATTTTTCAAATAACAAGGATCAAAGTTATTCTAACCTGTACGTGGTGTATATTGTCCAACAGGGATCGAAGCTCTAGGGATCCGCCATCACGCACTCAATTATGGCCGCAGGTTTTAGTTCTACTTTTGTTGATGTCAAAATCATTAGGCAAGGCATTGGTCTTACAGTGCACGTTGTATGGTTATAGCTGTATTCAATTTATTAAAGAAAACTTGTAAAGCTGCGTACTCTGTACTTGTATGAGCATGGAGCTGCTATGTCTTGTACATATATTATTTAAGTCACATATAAAATTCACTGTTTGAGTAGCCCATAGATATCCCAATTGGGATATCTGTGGAGTAGCCTATTTTAATACTTGAAAGCTGTCCAATGCGAATTAGCAGGTCGCCAGACTTTTGTTGTTTTTCGATTGATTGTAACAGGAGCAGATGACGTTGGCTCAGATCCCAAAATCCCTTCAAATAACTTTACTTTATATCAATATGAATTTTTCAAAAAAATACTCAGGAATAATAAAATGAGGTTGAGCTAGAACCTCGTAAGCAGTTTTCAGGATTTGAGAAAATTATAATTCGAAATCGACTAACATTTCCGCACGAGTGTGTATTTGAGAACAGCAAAGAATATGGGCCGACGTTGGATCTCATACTTTTATGTAATCCGTGTCCGTTCGATTTTAGCTCGTATTGCGCGAGAATAACGCACACGATTTAGTTCACGATTTTTTTTTGCGTTAGAAAATGAATTTTCTCAACTCCGCAAGATAACGAGGTGGATCATGGAAGTTGTGTCGTCTCTTTTTGATTGTCCTGCGTGGGTTCACGCCGGTGGATGTACGAGTGTTCCGTACACTTGAACATGCTTTTGCATTTCCAAAGCTTTGCTTAATTAGAGAAGTTTTTGGAGAAAAAATAATTTGGTTATTTGGCTGCGTACAAGCTACAAGCCTGCGGATATAGCTCTACAAATATTTATAAATTACTAAGATTTCCTTGGAAAATACAAGGTACGATATGAGAGAAGACTACCTTTTGATTGAAAAAATGATTTTAATTTTCAACTTTATTCAACATAACAGTAGCGAATGTTTGGTCTGAAATTAATTTTACACATTACCAGTACTTCGAATTTCAGAAAAAAATCTAATTGAAGCAAACACTTGACATACAAGTTTTCGCCCTACATTTATCAATGAAATAACGACTCGTAAATTGCTTCTTAAGTGTAGTGTCGGGTCGCGTAAGGTCACAGAGTCGTCGAATGTCATTCGTTACATGTTAGCCGTAATTAAGGGCACACGTGTATTGAAGTAGCAGATACATAGCAGGGCACCATCTCATCTGTCCTCCGACGACAAAGCGTCAAGCGGGTCAAAGGGCGTGGGGCGGGCGCATTGTTAACCTCCGAGTCACGTTGGAGGGCTTTTGATGACTACACTTGTTCCCTACGTCACCACCTCCTACCGGTGCCGGTGTGTATGAATTATAAATTGTTTCTAGTCGCACTAAAATGGTGTTGCTTGTTTTTGCGATGTGCGTGTGTTTATATAATTATATTCTTAATTAATAAGAATATTATCAATTTAAATTATTAAAGAACAAAAACATCACTCTAAAAGTCATGTTCGCAAACACTTCACTTGGATACATGTATGTGTATTATATGAGTTTAATCGTCACAAAATCATTATCTAGAATTTTAAATTCAAATTTAACAATCTCCCGCAAAGGTGGTCGTGTATTTTGTACAGTTTTTCTCTAATTATTACATTGATCCTAAGCATTTTAAATATGTTTTAGCGTGAATCTTGTATGTGGCCAACTTGTTTAATTAGTATTTGCAAACTTGCATATTGAAGTTCGCGGAGTAACTTTACACTGCGACAGTAAAACAATATTTATGGCTTGTTTTCTTGAAGTTATGGCAAGTTTCACAAAGCCTCCCGTAAGTTTTCCCACTTTCGTTAAGCAGACTACGAACTAAATACCTACACAAGTTTTCGAGACGAGCATATTTTCTTTAGTTTTCAATGCAATGCTTTGTTTTGTTTTCTATAAGGAGATGAATATAAACTTTATTTACGTACGAGTAACGTTCCAAATAAAGATCATCATAACATCCAAGTCTCGTAGTCTTGATGACTACGAGACTTGGATGTTTCCCGGGCACTAAATGATTATGATGAATGATGGACCTCTAACATTATAGACTTATGAATTTCTCAAGATCCTATCTAATTAAAGCATTTTGTAAAGTGATGATCTCCATGAAAAATATTGTTAATATGAAGTTATTTCTTTGTTCTAATAATAATAAAAATTGGCCAGTCATTCTTGGTGACTTCTTGGGCGCACTCTAGCTAGAGTAGTTAGTAGATAAAATGAAAAGAACTATTGGATTGATCAAACGTTTCTCTTTAATAGAAAAGTATTTGCAAATATTGCCGAACTTGTATTGGAAGCTAAGTAATAAAACCATTTAAATTTGAAAAAAAAAATCCTAATTGCTGAAAGAAACAGGAAAAATCTTCAATGTTTTGCCAATATAGATAAATGGATGAAGCCATTTTATTTCGACGCTATAGATTGACAAGGTTCAAAGACACGATAAAGTTGCGAAAGCTAAAGGTCCCAAACCTTAACATACAAAGACCATGCCTGTAGCTACTACTTTAGGGTGAACCGAGTTACTGTAGGAGCTATTTTTCACTTTATCAAAGGAAGACGCCCTTCCTTCCTACGCTCAATGAAAGGGCCGAAAAGGGAACACGCCAAAACACTTTTTCGCGAGCTGAATCGATGAGTTGATGAAAAAAATGTATAAATTATTCAAGTAAATATCATTTCTTCGTAAATTATTCGATAGACTGCAGAGATTTGTGCATCATTAGTTGATCTATAATACGATGACTATTGAGGTTTGCTATTTTAACTACAAATAATATATGTGTTTCTAAAAATATACCCACTAGATGATTTACATATAGAAACAATCACCTAAATCATACCGATTGCTAATTATATCAATGCTCTTCTTTCACTGTAACAGGTTTAAAGCCTACCGGGAAACCTGGAATATACAATGAATATCGTCAGACACTCACACAGCACCATCTAGCCTTTGAGCATTCAGCCTGTAATTCGGTACTAAACTACGGATAAACATACTAATGTACATATATTGTTTTGAAAATACATACATAATATACATAGAAATATACCTACACTACATTTATAGTAGCGGTGAAGCTAGGGTCACAATTACGAAAGCGACCACGAATTAATTCATTTAAGGCTTCGGTCACAATTTGCTCCGTTATTTATCCAGGATTAACGTGTCCCGTTTCCAATTTAATCAATTTAAGTGTGCTTATATTTCAGTAGTGTACTGCTCACGCATATCGGTCTCAATGTAAACTAACTAAACTGAATCCAACCGCAAATCTCTTGTCAAACTGTATCCCTTTCCTGAGACTAGTTTCAATTGAAACTTGGACAGAGCGCAAGCTAAAGTAGTATTCTTGGGAACGGTGGGTCCTAAAGCGGGCTCGACAGACGGATCTTGACTCGGCGAAATTAATCCATCTCGTGTCTCAATAGAGCAAAATGTATTAACGCCGAGAAACTAGCGTTCGTCACCGGCTCGAAATAATTTCAGCCACTTTCTTTGGGCAAATTAACTAATTCACTCAATTACCAACTTCAGCTGAATTTTATGAGTAATTCTATTTTTTTAAATTTTATTTTACTTATTCATAATAAGATTAAGCGAATAATACAGTTTTGTTGAAAAAGTTTCATTAAATACTTATAATTGAGTAAGTTTGACAGCATCTTAATCAAATAAGAATATAAGTTCAAACGCACTAATTCAATTGCATAACTCACAGGTACTTAATTTACTCGTACTCAAATAAAGTTTTTAATAAAAACCACTTACAATATTCAAATGCCTAAAGTTCCACTACTATCCTGTATATCTAAAGAAAATAAACCGTGCTAATTTGTCGATGATATTAAGTCGTCATCATCATCAGCTTATTAAATGTCCCCACCGAGGGGCACGAGCCTACCCGTATAGGGTGTTTAGGCCTTAGTCGTCCACGTGGGCCCAGTGCGGGTTGGACGACTTCACGCACAACTTTTGAATCTCTTCGTAGGCGTGCGCAGGTTTCCTCACGATGTTTTCCTTCACCGTAAGAGCGTCGGATAACGTACATATATTTTTCGAAAACTCGCAAACACATTGGTACGTGGCAGGATTTGAACCTCAGCCCTACCGGTAGGAGGGCGACAGTCCACACTCAACTCTTTCATTACACGATGCTCTTTTATTACACGATGTCATTAAAAATATTACGTGGATTTCACTAAAATTTTAGTCGAGGCTGTGAAATATGTAAACTATTGACTGACCTGATTTTTTTATTACTTTTATGTCAGTTGATATTTCGTCTCATATTATGTAATGCTATAAAGTACTTTTAGTGCACCGTGTGTTTACATTAACGTCGTTAATTTAAACTTGTGTGTACTATGCGTACAAACTGCGGATGATATTAAGTGAATTAGTAATATTGCCGATATTAATCTGAAGTAACGTCGTTGATTGAATCTATAAAGTCGTTTTCAAAATGTACCCTATGTTCCACTAGAGACACCATTAGAGTTAGTTTCGAGCGCATGAGACTTCTCCATTAAGGTGGACAGGCGAGCCGAGTGAACATGTCGTCAGAAATGATTTCACCTGGAAAGGTCCAGTTCAAGATGTCACAAAACATTATGTCAGCTCTAAATTCTGTTGAAAACACTCCAGAAATCATGTACGTTTGTAACTATATTCCGACTTCTTTCATACTTGACGTAGTATTTTGTTAATGAAGTATGAAAAAATTTAAGGATATTATATTTTATTTAAGGATTTGTTTATTTCCTTAAAAGAAAATTTAAGGATAATCCTTAAAGTTCGCATGGATCTATGCATAATGAATTAAATTAGGAGTGTGTGTTTGTAATATTGAAAGTACCGTTTTTAACTAAATGCTTCATGAAATATAGGTATGTATGATACATACACCAAAATATCATTTTTAAATTTTTGTCTGTTTGTTTCGGGTAATCTCTAATATGGCTGGACTGATTTTAACGGGGTTAAGGTTAAGGCTACTTAAATTTTAGGAAAACATATATTTGAGAAAAATAAAGTAACGTTTTACCGTGTGCCGCGTGGGTTGCGCGAAAACGCTGCGCAGCTCAAGCGCCGCGCGGTATAACGTAATATAAAGAAGCAATTAAAAATAAAATGTGGTATATAAAATGAAATAAGCTTACACCTCGCTACATGGCTAGGCTCCATTTTACTGCTGGAGACAGCATAGCTAGTTTTAATTAAAGTTAAACTTAATCAAGAAATAATATTGCAAATACCGTAGTTTTCAAGTAATATCTCATATTACTTACTCCTGAAGAAACTATTTTCAATTCGTGTTTCAATCAAGAAATTCGTTTGATGGTTGGATGCCGTCTTGAAATCCTTTCAAACTTATTGCGGTTACTTTCGAAACTATGTTCTCGGTGCCGAATTGCTATCTATGACTTTATGAGATTTGTTCAAGCGCATCAAAACCATTCAAAGTTGCCAGCGAGGATCTTAAAAATTTTGTAACTATAAACAAATTAAGTTATGTTAAAGCTATTAAATTTACAGACCATTAAAAAAAACAATCATCAGAGTTGTTTTATAAATTGTAAAATTAGTCAATAGAAACTAGAAAACAAATTGTATTCATTCTAAACATTCGCACATATAAATTATTTTTGGTCCTTAAATATTTTTAGTGCAATGTTAATTTTTGAAATGATTGCTGTTGATGCAGTACCAGGCGTCTTCTTTTTTCATCGACACTGTGTTCACCGTTGAATAAAACTTTTGAAGATTTACTTTTATTACACGATGTTATTAAAATATTACGTGGATTTCACTAAAATTTTAGTCGAGGCTGTGAAATATGTAAACTATTGACTGACCTGATTTTTTTATTACTTTTATGTCAGTTGATATTTCGTCTCATATTATGTAATGCTATAAAGTACTTTAAGTGCACCGTGTGTTTACATTAACGTCGTTAATTTAAACTTGATGTGTACTCTATGCGTATAAACTGCGGTTTATGGCGGGAAGGTAAATATTTAGCAAGCGATACTGGCGGGGGGCACGTCACGTCATCAAGTATTTAGGCAATTTTCCGGCTTTTCTCACTTCTAATCAGCTAGTGCTTCGGGCTTGGATGCTTTCCCTAATTTTCGTGACACCCTATTAAGCAAGCGCAAGTTATTGCTCGCTCCCGAAGGGATCACGTCGTTGCCATGGTGACCGGTAAGTGTGTGTGCGGAAACGCGCAGTTTGCCGGTTGAGTGTGGGCGTGAAAGTTGTAGTCTGCGGTTTCTAGAACTTGTGGATTCTTATCTATCGGTTTTTCGTGAAGAGTGCTCGGGTAGTTTTGATCCGGCATTGGCTTAAGTACCTACATCACAACAATCGGGGAAAACTAAAGTATTCAAACAAGTATCCATAAATATATACAAATGTACATATGACTATTCTACAATTCGGATCATTTTATCTTTTTTTCAACTTATTGCAGTACACTGCTCACATATCTTTTTAGGTCCAAAATAGTTAAAGAGATACCTATATTTATTTTAATGTAGAGTTATTTAAAGGACTTCTTATTATATCCGACCTCCTTTTAGCATGCTCGTGTTCATAATGTGTTTAAATTTCATATAATATATTCGTATTCAGTTGGGTATGCGTTCATTTGCGTTTGATATTATATGTAGTTGAGTGAGTAATAATAATGATATACCCGCAGTATCTAGTGCAAGTATCAAGAATATCTTTTCACGTATACGCAGGCAATAGAGCGCTCCTGGGAATTGGCGATGTATCGTAAATGTTGAGACGAGCACTTTTGTGTCTCAGACGTGTTAGGGAATAATATGTGTCGCCGATGCCGTGGGACGGGAAACTATTGGGGGGCAGAGTCAATACGCGATACGGATACGTAACTGCGTGGAGCGAACGTACTATACAAAATGCTTGGTTGGTTAGGTTTTAAGTATCTTTTCGGATAATTTGTATTGGCGAATGATGACAGTTTGACAAAGCGTTAAATATTAAGGTATATTTGTTGTTGAGAAAAGTGCGCACTCAAGCTGGCAACCCATGTAGTTAAAGTAATAATAAAAATACCAACCTGCGATTCCGAAAAAATAAACTGGTTATATTAGGTTTGAAGATCATTTTCTTACTCATTTAAGACATGAATATTATTTTCTTGAGAGTATAATTTTCATGGCACCGCTTTACGCCGTACAAATCACTTTTTCACCATCCACGCAAGGTGGAAAACAACTTTACAACGGCTTTTGCACCGGACTAACCTTTATTCACATCACATCATCTTAGAAAATAAATAAAGTTCCCCTAATTATAACAAACCTATGTGCTATGGCACGGCTAATATACGCCGGGATTTGCCAATTAACGATGGGTTGTAACCACGAAAACATTCAACATATCCATTAAAACAACAGTCCTAAACAAACGCGGATGTGTGGTCACCGACGATAAGTAAAAGCACTGGTGGGGAAGGGGGTTGTAATTATGTGTGGGGCAGGAGGCCTTTTCAATATACATATATTATCTTTGACGATCTTGATAGGTGATTTTCAGTTCACGGAAACGTTCCCAGTCTAGCTAATTTTAACAATGGAGTTTTGTAAATACCTCGTAAGATTGTACCACTAGGTGGTAGACTCGATACTGTGTCGTCTAGGTACCACTGCAGAGCCAGGTATCGCCCCGTGAAATAGGATAATACTCCTACGTAGCACGTACTTTTTTGTATTTCAGGTTGAAGGCACTGAAATCACCGGGTACATATATGAGACCTAACATCCGGCGTCTCGGGTGACGGGCGCAGGGCAGTGTAGGCGAGGAATCGTCACTTTAGTGCCTGTTTGTCTTCAATATTGCTTTGTCATGATCTCTTTTTAATATAAAAAAGATTTATAGTTCTGTACCTAAAAAAATATAATAGCAATATTTAATGATTGGGAACGATTTATGTTCAGCAGTGAACGTCAACAGGTTTGAAAAGAAGAGAGAATCGAGCTACTACATTATTCGGATATGTTCCAGTGTGTTAACTGTTATATTATGCAGCTAATGGTCACCAAACAATAAAGTGAAATCGTCTGGTAACAACTTACAAAAATAACATTATAATATACACAACTCACTCCACTCTTTCGACTCCTCTCTTTCATTCTTTAGATCTCACTGTCAAACTTGTGTCCAGCAGTAATACCTATCTACTATAGAGTAATATATTTTAATTGTTTTTGTGAATTATCTCACAAGCTGGTCCTTATATATTTCAACATATTTAACCTGAATTCCATCCCACGAATTCATTCAACCGATTACGTGTAGGGAGCTAAGTGAAAAGTACTTACTAATAAAGGAAACCTAAGTACTTCAGCATCTTTGTTGTAATAACCTAGTGTTCTTTAAATGCATCAAGTGAGTTGCTAATGAATCGGCTTGAGAGTTGATCATTTCACCGATATTTTGATTCAAGGGATTTAACATAAAACATAGCTTATTGAGAGTTGCGATTCCAGTTCACGTGGTGGTGTCTGTAATCGTATTATTTGTGGCTTTTCAAGTGTTTAAGGTTTCGCTTGAGATATTGATATAACCTAAGTAATTAATGTTCCATGTAATTATGGTAATACCCCAATTATTCAAATAATATCTGAGTTTAATTATTTTGTACAAAGTCAAAATAATTAATCTCAGATATTATTGTCTCAGATATGTTAATTATTTGTTGGTAACTTGTAAACTTAACAGTAAAAAGTTTTCAGCTATGTCATATTCAGCTATTCAGTTTATTATCACTAAATTGAAAAATAAAAGCGCTGGACGCTGTTAAATTTGCTATGTCCATTAAATTTATCATAAAGGCGTTGATTTAAATCTCACACACATATAACAACATAACATTCGAATGAAACCATTTGAAAATTACATAAAACTTTTTTAACGATATCTAATTGGTTTTAGGAATAATAATTACAATTCAAATTAACCAGTTCAATGAGAAACTGAACGACACCGCGTAAATATTAAGATTGAAAGCTGCTATATTCATGTGAAATCGTATTACCCCAGCAGAATGTGTTAACTCGTCTGTAACATACACAGGGCGTATAACGTCATTTGTTATCCGCGTCTTGTTAACGCATAACGTAATTTTACAGCGAAACAATAAACGTAAACGTCACGTCAGACGGGGAGGTACGTAGCACAATTACACATAATTCCAGCGTCTAAAACGCGATACTGAAACGATGATAGAACAATTTTGGCGCTTTGTGATACAAAAAAAATAACGTCACACCGAAGGCGCGTCGCACAGAATACGGTCAGCAGTAGTTAAATACACAATTTACGAATTTAAGTTTCTTTTTTGTAGATTAAATAAGTTGTAAATTTTTTAATATTTAATTCAACATTATAATACTATAAAATTAATCCATATAGTATTCACTTTTGATGTTGACTGCGAACTCAAGTGTAAGCGCCAACTCATACTTAATAATAGTATTATTATTATAGGATTTGCGTAGGTTTTAGTTATTGTTATGATATTTTTGATTTAATTGGTTAATATGAATTCGAAATTTCAGTGCCAGTGCAATTAACAATGGCATTTATTTTATTTTGTCAAAGCAAATTCTAAAATATATTTTTTTTAAGGAATAAAAAAATATACTCTTTTGTGTTTTATTAGATAAGGCGGCACCATTACCAAATGTAACTTGTACTTAAGCTGATTAGTCAATTTGATAAACATATCTATTGAAAACTTTGTATGGTATCACAAAAGATAATAAGCTAGACTTTCTTTATTTCAGTTGGCGACATATTTTAGTTTAACATTTTTGTAGGACAAGAGACATATGTTTATGTTCTAAAGTGATCGGGACTATGAGTTCGCTCAATTCGTCAATACCGCCCTGCTGCCATCGCCTAAAACGACGGGTTTCTGGTGTCATATACCCGGTAATTTCACTTGCTACAGTGTTTTCATCCCGAAGCACAATAGTGCATACTGATAACACTCCTATTCACCGAACAATATCTTGTGGTACCTACCTAGACGATCAATATCAACTATACCTATATAACATCTAATAACTATTAATTTGTATACCTACACTCTACTATGTACAACGTAAATCAGGCCTATTAACTATTAATCAGCCCATCTGTGCGTCACTTTGTTAGTATAAGAACGCAAACATGAGGGTGGCAAGTGGGAGGAAATTGTGACCTTTCCAATAAAAATCTCATATGAAATTCAGTGGAATCGTTTATAAAGTAAGCTTCATTACTTCCGCGGGGCGCGAGGCGTCTACTTTTGAATATTCCTGCGAAAAATGCGAAGCGCCACGGCGGGCGGGCCCTTTCATATGGGAGTTCAAAGACGCCGCCTGTCTGCGGCGGGTGGTGACCAATTTGTTTGATATTTTTATTGGGCACATGGTTGATCTTATTAGCGGAAAACGCATGAAAATCTATAAATATCTTACTGTAGAGCGTCGGTGGCTCAGTGGTGTGGACTGTCGCCTTCCTACCGGGAGGCTGAGGTTCAAATCCCGACACGTACCAATGTATTTTCGAATTTTCGAAAAATATATGTACGTTATCCGACGCTCTTACGGTGAAGGAAAACATCGTGAGGAAACCTTCATGCACGCCTGCGAAGAGATTCGAAGGTTGTGTGTGAAGTCGTCCAATCCGCTCTGGGCCCGCGTGGACGACTAAGGCCTAATCACCCTATACGGGTAGGCTCGTGCCCCTCGGTGGGACGTTTAATGAGCTGATGATGATGATGATCTTACTGTATTATTTTGGGTTCTCATTGCTTATTATACAGTACTCGCTTTTAATACGGTTGAGAAAAACATATCTTGGACCTTTCTTGCACACCAGTAAAAGAAAGAGATATCTGTCAGCAATCATGTATATGTTATGTGTAGTATAATTAAAACGAACAAGTGCGGATAATGCCAATTTTAAAAGTATCGAGACATATCCATTCAAACAATATTCAATACCGCTGCGTAGTTCGGTGAACTACAGTCACAAAACGCTTCTTTGCGATTAGACGAATGCAAGAGTTAAAGTAACGTCGCGCGCTAGAGTGCTTGTAGACCCGCAGATATTGCCCATAAACCGTCAACGGAAACGGGACCGGTTGAAATATGGTCGTCCTAGTATCGCGCGCGGTAAAATGATTCGTGATTTATTCGCTACGCTTTTGATACATAGCGGAGATTTGCGACGCAGGTGACTCGGCAAAGTGGGACCCTATGTTTGATGGAATTGAAATGTTACGCTGTTGCGGATTCAATGTGTCGTTTTTATTTATTTTTTATTTATTTCGTACAAAGGTTGACAACTTAAAAGTAACAAAAAGGAACAATAAGTACAGGTAGGCTTATCTCTAAAAAGAGATTTCTTCCAGCAGACCAAATAATATAAAAGAAACTAAAATGTTAGAGCGGTAGACGAAAGCAACCATGCACAATATACACTAATACTACACATGAGATTATATACATATAAGTACATGTCACACATATAATAAATATACTAATATGTATGAATATATTATATACGTAAATACCAATAAATATACACAATACAATCAAATATATAACATACTACAATACAATACGATTACATATAAAAATATATATGATGTGTGTACCAACAACATACTGAAAATAATGACTAAACAAATTTAACTTTAAAGAAAATCACACATTCAAGAGCTCACCCAATTCTACTTTAAATTAATATTTAATATTTTATAATATTTTTTAATATTTTTTAATGTGTCGAGCATTCGCTTAGGAGCGCGGAAATACGGAGTTTTTATCTATGCTGTTTTTTATCGACACCTGCTAGAAATAACTCTGTCCTGTTATGAGAGTGACCGTTGTTAGCTTATTTTTATGGTGTGAATTTATTTCAGGTACCTTTGATCTTTGACAATCTTCCCTAAAAATTTTGTAAGTCGTTTTTGACAAATAACGTCTTCTCAACATTGATATAACATTAAATACAGTTACATTAAAGTGAAGTGTTGGTTTTTATTACTAAATTAACCTTTTAGATAAAAGCTGCATAAAATACAAATTCAATATTAATCGTTTTTCTCTTTATAGTTTATGGTAACAAATTTGAGTTCTTTCTAAGCAAAGCACAGAGTTTTTCCCTTAGAGATTAAAAGAGAAAAAAATGCTAAGTGTTTTCCTACGAGTGTTCAGTATAGTGTGGGAGTGATGTATTATTGTATTATGTAACATATCTAGTTTGCAACTTCGTCAGCCCGCCCTATGCAATTGATATGGGTTTGGATTTTTTCGCTTCATTCGCTTTCTCGTGTGTTGCTGTTCCTTATAAAATCTTTGGACGGTACACATTTACTTTGACAGTGAATTATACCTACTCGTATATTTTTACAACGGTGTCAGTTTTCTCTCTTCGACCTGTTGCATTCCACTACTGGAGATAGGTCTCACCAGTTTTGCGCCAGATAGACCGGGCCACCGCCAGATATCCATCCTCCACTAGCGACCTTTCGCAAGTCGTCGGGCCGGAGAGCGTACTACGCTACGCTTGTAAAGACGCGGTCTCTACTTCAATGACTATCGGTTCTGCGACACACGTGATCGGCCCACTGCTACTTCAACTTGCTGATCAAAAGAAAGAGTTTTGTCTTTAGGCATTGCGGTATCGTCGACGTGAAGACCTGAATCAGTTTTAAAACCATTTAATCCATAACTAGTATGAAAGATATCCATTAAACTAACAAAATGCTATTTCAACAATAGTTGGAGCCAATCAGCAAATATGTCGTCAAAAACAACTGGATTAGACACAAATAAATTTCTTTTAAACCTTAGGGATAGAAATTATTGTAAAAGACCAACGTCTAGCAAATATTTTCATTCTACATTTCACCTACGTTTTGGTGATCAGATCACATAATTCATGCTGAGTCTACCTTATCAGAAATATTGTGTGCACATAATTCTCATACCTATACATATACCATATGTACCTACCAACGTCCAGTATTCATACCTACCTAAAGTTACTGTGATAATTTAGCACAATTCCTTTGAAAAAGTAAGCTGGATTACAATGTCATTGTATTGTCAACTATACGATGCTATGAGTAACTTCCTCGTTAAATTGACAAGGAAATATTTTTGGAAGTAGGTCAATAAACGAAGTAGATAGTTTCTGTAATAACATTTGTCGGTGAAATTCGCGAAGGGCGTCTGGGTGAATGCGCTAGGGTTGTCTATATTTAAGCGGATCTACTTAGGCCATTTGTCTTGACAGAATTGATATCCAATATTGCTATCTTTGATATATTGTTTCTAATCGATTGCTTTTAAGAAATATCGTTGTTTTCTTAGTTATGCATGGGTTCAAAATGGAGATAGCGTGGTCAACCTATGAATAAAAGTAAAAAGTAAATATTTTAAAGTACAGCTATCGCATTTAGTTTCAGGTATCAGTTGTATATGCTTAAATCTAAGTATTATTAAAGATATGAATATAAAAGTTCACCAAAATCAAAATTTCCATGATCTTCATTCTAACTGCCTACCTATTTGTAAATGTTCTTTTTCTGTCAAATAGTACACTTCGTAATTTCGAGGCAAAAAAATTAAATGATTACTTCATGCCTTTGTATATTAAATATATACGTGCAAGGAATAGTTTTATAATAACCTTGATTATCGCGTACTGTTGGCAATATTTGGGTGTACTAGGCGGCTATTCATCTCGGCTGTATTGTTTATAATCCCAGTGTCACAGCGTATGACGTATCGCAACCCTGCGTCAGGCGCGCGGGGGGACGGAATCAATCCACTCACGTCAGGCCCGTTGTCCAATCAACTGACACACGCTGTTCGCTAGGGATCGGCGGGCGTGCGTCGCCGCGGCGGAGTTCTGTTTGCCCCAAACTGGGACGTAGCGTGATCGCGTTCGCAAACATTCCGCATAAACATGGCACTGTTTTAAGACGGTTTTCGAAGGATTATTCGATACAGCAACGATGAATTGTTGGAGATTTTTTTCAAAGCGTTATCATATCATATTCATTATTATTAGATACGTTTAATTTTTCCATTATTCTATATCGAATTGTGTTTGTATTTGTATCATATTGCCATAGTTTTATTTTAGTTTATTTTCATCGTTCATTCTTCTGCATGACCTTAAGGTAAACTGGTATGGAAAGCCTCTAGGTATTAAGTTCACCTTTATGCTGTTGTATTGTGGAGCATGAAGTATTAATAAATAGAGCCCAAGTAGGTTATATTGTAAATAGTAATTGCGTTACTACCTACATTATTTCTAATTTTGGCCACTGTTACCACTGCGTGGATTTTGATACCCACCCACTACTTCGCACCAAGCAAATAACATTATGTCCCATCGTATCCCACGCAAACGCCACGTGTAACGATCGAAAAAGAAAATGTACGTTTAATTTTTGTAACTACATGTTTTCCCCCTGTTCGTTGTTGACTGTACCCTAAATTTCCCAATTAATGCCATGCTCAAAATGTTGATGTTGCGTGCCGCCAATGTCGCGCGTTCCACTAAAACGTTTATGTGATATTTATCAGTGCAAAACACAATAAAATATATACACAAAATAATGGGAAAATTTAGTTATTTTTACTAGCATGACCTTTTGCCCTTAGTAATTCCATTTCATTACAGTACTTTGATAAGAGGTTATTATATTCAACACACGCACTGTTCAAAGCAAAATAAAATTTGAAATAGGTATTTATAAGTGTGAATTTTATTATTACTTTTTGTGATAACATTTTATGTGGCTGGTTGTTCTTTATGATAATGAAAACTTCTGTGTATTAATCGGTTTAATGAGTTTATCTTTTGTTTTCAGGTAAGAATCCAGAGTCCCACTATAATAATAAAATCAGAGGTAAGTCTAGTAAATATCAAAAAATCTCAGCTATTAAAATAACACAACCGAAAATTCGGCCCAAATTACACTCTAATATAAAATTTCGAACTCCGCTCGTAATTAGTTTGTAGTAAATTTCACAGAGTCCAACAAATCTACGACGTCCCGCAGACCTGCATTGCGGTCAAGTAATCACACAATTAACTGGCACCGAATGGTTTAATCGTAATTCCGTACCTACTAGGGAGACATTCCACGTTTTGGCGAAGCGCTCTTTCTCCGTAAACGAGGTTCTTGTATACGATGAATTACGCAGGGGACGCTTTAGGCATAGGATAAATCTCTGACGAGCTTCGAATTAGGTACATTGGGTATTCTTCAACTATAAGATTTTCAAGTTCGAATTTGTGTATCGATTTTTTTATCGAGCTATAAGGCATTTGTACAGTAATGACTTAATTCGGTGTTACTTGTAATCCATTTTATGTATGCTTTTTTCATTCCTTTTATATAAAGTTATACTAGACATTAAAAATATTTAGTAAAGTCAGTAGTTACAAACTTATGATTTAATAATGTTGATGTTATTAATTAAACAGCCGTACAACAATATAAATTAAATCACTCATCGGTGTGTTTCAACGCAATCCCGTAAAACCTTAAACCTGGGTACAAATAATGTTATGGTATGTTTATTCTAAATTAGAAGCAAGAAAATTAAATAACATTCATATGTAATGTATTATTTAAAGTATAATTTTAAGTTTGTTTTGTCTTATTAAGATATCTCCGAGATATAATTTTAACTTTTTTGATTTCCTCTTGACCTTAAATGTTTTCCGGTGTTCCTGATCTTATTGTTTCTTGGATATCGTCGTTTAATTTTTCCAGTTGGCATCCTCCGTTCCATTTCAAAATTTTTAGCTTTGTTTTTCTACTTTCGTTATTTTAAGGTTAACATTATAATTGTAAACGATTCAACGAAAAGTATCCACCGTAAAGTTGTATTATTGCTTTTTGAATATCGAGATGCAGTTAAACAAAAAAAGGCATGATCGAAATGTCTAATCCAATCGTAATATCGCAAAGCCCGCATCGGCTACAGTCGGCCGAGTTATTGTTTGCCCCAGTGAGGGGTAAACAAGCTCTGTCGCCTTTACACAATTCTGTCAGTTACCAGGATGACAGGTCATATCCGGGGCGGGCGGTCAACCGCCGCTTCTATCGATTCTATTACACTGTGCCCGACAGATTGAGGTAGTGCCCCGGCGTGACACATTTGTCTTATAGATTAAACGGGAGATTTCAATTGCTTTTTAATTGGGAACGGGCTTTATTGTTTCGCTAAATCTTTAATATTGATAGTTGCGAAGTAAAAGTATGCCGCTTATGAAGACCTGGTGTAATTTTCTCCCCTATAAATGACTCCATATTATACAATTAATTGTGTAATTTTTTTAAGTCTTATATTCATATGCCTATGGCGAACCACGAAAATTCCTATTGTTATTTCACCAACCCAGTATTACCTATGATTATGAATTATTAAATAAATATAAAAAACGGTTTCCACAGAAAACCATTATCACAGCTACCCGTAGCTGAGACAAAACAACTGAGTGACAATACATTTGTTACAAGTAGCTATTATATTACCGTATCAATTTTGAAATGTTCTTTGTTCCATGTTTTTCTGTTTTATTTTTTTGTGTATCAAATAAGTTATTTATAGCTTTCAAAAGTTTTGATCGTTGATTTGTCCGGGAATGGAAAATATGTGGCTCAGGCTTTACTCGAAATTAGAGTGTGATGTAATTGAAATGTATTCGAACGGTAGTGAAATGTATTGTTACAGTTTAAAATCTGTTTAAGTGTTTTAAGTTATAAAGCTGGTGTAAGAGATAGTTAACAATTAATTTAGAACTGGCTGTTTGCTTTGATAAAAACGTATAACTGAAAATAAATATTAAATAAATATCTACTGACATTCACACAGCGCCATCTAGTCCCTTACTTAAATTTAAGCATTTAGCCTGTAATATGGGTACTAAACAACGGATAAACATACTTATATACGTTTTTTTGTAAATCCATGGGTATTATGCATAGAAAACAGCCAGACCAATGCAAACAAACATGTTCATGCACAAAATGTTTGTACTGCCCGGGGATCGAACCCGGATCCCTAGGTGTAGTGGCCGTCGTCTCAACCATTACCAAGTCGGTCGTCGAAACGCAATAGAATCAATTTTAAATCCGAACAAACGTATACACTAAATGAATTCAAATTGATATTGTTTAATGTGTTAATAATATATAATGTTTTACGTGGTTGAGCCGAACGATGATGGACTCTCCCGGCTAAGATTTATAGCCGTCAAGTCGTCTAGCGTTCCATCGTTTTGTGACTTGTTAGCTTGAAATTCTTCCTATCCGTAAGGTCCTGGTTGTTAAAATCTGAATACAATTCCAATTACGGATTTGAAGCGTCTAGATATCGTTCTAATAACAATATAAAAAAAGGAATGATAATAATTTCCCAAGCTAAAGATCTTTTTACATAAAGTTTTTTCAAGTTTGAGATCTTTCCCAAAATACAAATAATACCGTTTTATAAGGGTTTTTCAAATAATCATGATTTTCTCTCTCCCGCTCCTCTAGAAAAAAACTTCGCGCTGGATAACTATCGACTATCGAAGATCTAACTACAACATAAGAATACTATATTATGACACTGTTTTTTTGTAATGTATAGAAGGACCGATATAGGTATATGCCTAATAATTTTATTTTAATAGTTTTATTAAAAGAGGAGAAAGTGGAGGTTGACCAGTTCTAAAATAATTAGAAATTTAATAACAATTTTCATTTAATTCATTTGTGTACATTATGAACCCATCCGCTAATAAGGATTAATAAAAAATTAAATTAGTCATAAGGTAAAAATAGCAGTAAGAAAATAACGAGTTTCTATAAAGTTTACGCTAACTGGAAATTTTATGGGCGATAAAAAGTGAATGAAGGATTTAATTAGTTAAAGCTAATGAATGAATCCCTTTCGTTTGTATTATAATTAAAATGAAACCAATACTACAGATTTATAAACTAGAAAATAATAAAAATATCTGGAGTGAAATGCGAGTGCCTACCTTCGATTATAAAACAAATATTAGGTTGCTCCTTTATACGGTAATAAACTCACAAAAGTCATAATTTTTTCAAACTAGTAGTCTCAGTATTTTTTTTTCAAGATTGTATTAAAAAGTTTTGGATGAAACATTTCTGTATGTAATGTAAAATAAAAAAGTGCGCAATTATTTGTATTTTCCGTAGAGTGAGTAAATATTTATAAGATGATTTGAAACTATCGTATTACCAAGGCTG
>PQWD01009225.1:0-15488 GCA_019425675.1 Leucinodes orbonalis
GAATTTCTTTGTAGGCGTGGCAGGTTTCCTCATGAAGTTTCTTTCACCGTAAAGCGTGGATAAACGTAATCAATGATCCGAAAATTCAAAAAGACATTGGTGCTGGCGTGATTTGAATGTTGAACACAACACTTCAAATCGAGACAACAGTCTACACCAATGAGCCACCGACGCTCTAACATATATAAGATAACCAGAAAATATAAATACTTGATAAACTTACCGAAAAGCAAGATCGTCGGGATGATCTGTGAAGTAGTCGAACAGAGCAATGGCATAAGGTTTATCCTCTTCTTCGCGTCAGTTTCAAGACTGGCTCTTATCATCGAAATCGGGCTGGTCCTCCGGCCATTCCACTGGTAAGATCATCATCGATGACCTGTGGTGGCGGAGGCGGCGGAATCGATGCATTGGCGGCGAAGACTCCCTCTCCGGAGAACTATCCCAACTGAGTGACTTCGAATCCTGCGGAAGAGACATTACTTAAAATATGTACTCGATATGAAAATTTTATGGTCCTAACCTAGCCTGAAGTACCTATAACCTATGAATTTGATGGGGACTTGCATGTGCAAATATAGCTAGCATCATGATTAGTCTAATGCACGCTGTTTAAATTCTCACCTATTTCTAAGGGACCATTTGCTACGAGCGTGCAGAGATAGTTTAATCAGCCGGGAGCGAGGAGCGTCGTGCATGTCTTATGTGGGCTCCAAGTTCAGCCCACTGTCTAAATACTCCTAAATGACGGGTCTCCTCTCCCAGGGGATAGGTTTCCTAACATATTGATCGAGGGACCACCTGACATCGCGAGGAGACCCTCTAGAAGAGACCGCGCGCTTTTGTCGGGATTGACTTCTATTCTCCATTTCCTAAACCAATCACCTAAGATATTGGCTAAGGATTGGAGATTTTGATCATGGCTGGTTTACGCGAGAACAATAGATGACGGTGTCGTCGGCAACAAAGCTATGTCGGTCTTAAGTGGTTGGCGAAATGCCGTAGGTCGCTAGTATACAGAGTGAATAGTATGGGGATGGATAGTACTGAGCCCTCTGCCTGCACGTAGGGGATAAGTGACAGCATTGAATTAGATCGCAACGTGATCCGGGGTAATGGGTGTAAATCCCGCGAGGAATCACGCATTTATAATGACTGAAATTTTAATACATAGATATTAACAATATAAAATCGATATTAATTGATTTGTTATTATTCAAATACCTTGCAACTTTATACAAAACAAAATATCATAAGACATAATTTATATACAACTTGTCAATCCAATGAGTATGACCTTAATATGTTTAGCCTCAAAGAATCTATTATAATTAAGCTACATTGAAGTTTTCACAATGTTAGTACCAGTTTAATTAATATTAATTTGACCCTGTATGTACTAATTTTGGCAGCAGAGCATGTGCTAATGTTGAAATTATACATATTTGCAATTGAAATTATAAAGTTTTTATCAATGCATTTTGCCCACAAATTTTATCACATAAATTATTGATGGAACAAATAATAAATTAGACTTCATTAAACCCATTCATACAAATCGTTAATGAAACAGCCTGTAAAAATCAGTGTTCACAGCTGGACATTAGCCGGATCTACAAAATAGCCACTTAGCCTGTTTTGCAATTGTGTAGCATTTTGGACAGCAAATCACAATAAAAAACTCGAATATATTAATTGAATATGATAATGATGATGATAAATTATTTTGGGCCCAAAATTGACAGACTAGCTCCATTATAGCCAATAATCAATAAAAAATGTTAATTAATATAGAACTAAATACCTAGTTATTATCAATAGAAAGAGACACAAACAAATAAGCATCAGTGTAAACCAATAAAAAAGTAGTACATAGTTAAGAACTAATAATTCTAATGAAAGTTTTTTTAACTAGGTTTCTCAAGATGGACTATGAATTAGTTTATTTAGCAATAAAATATTATGTTAATTTAGACTAGATATGCAGGAAACTTAAAATTAGTAGAGTATTGATATTTTACTTACAAAATTGTCTCCAAAGCCATACTGATTTTGTATTGGTGTTGTAGTATTTATTGTCAGTTTGTGACTGAGAAATTGCTGCCAAAAGTGTGTTTTAATAAAGCTGAGTTATCTGGAGGCTTCGGTCTGGTTGGTTTTGCTCTGATAATTGTTGGTCCTTTGCCATTGGCATTGGGATTAGCAGACGGCCTCTCAAAGAGATCTTTATTTAAAACAGGTTTCTTAATTGGAGGCTTATTATATAGTTGAGGTGAAAATGGATCGACCATTGTGAAATCATCAAAAGTATCATCTTTACTGACAATTTTCCTAGATTCATAAAGAGATCAAAATCATCCTCAATCACTTTCAGCCTGTGATGCATTGCCCCATGTTGGCATTATGATGATTTTGGATGTAGTGGCATCTGATCCAAAGCTATCCACACTGAGCCATCACTACTGGACCGTGTTGTGAAAGTTGGTGAACTAGGTGGGAGGACAAATCTATGAGTGTTCCGTGTGAATATTTTTGGGCTCACATTTTGGAAAAACTTTACTTGTGTCCACTTCACTGTTAACTCTGCAAGGAGATTATTGGTTTGCTGACTGGCCTGGTTGCTTTGATTGATCACATTGTTTTTCTTCCTAGATAGAATGATGTGAGAACTGTAGGTCTTCTATGAAATGGGACGGCTTTGTAGGAACATGATTGTTTATTCACTTTAGGTGGAGGGGGCGTGGTGAGGCATCTTCTTTTGCACACATGGTGCTGGTCAACAAATCAGCACAAAGGGATCATCATTCAGTTGTAATGGGAATACTGTTCACCCTATACCAGGGACAGATGGAGCTGGCCGTGTTGGACCTTTCATTCCTGTAGGCAATATCACACTTTGTAAAGCACTACAAAATACAGCATTTGTTTTTTTTAATGATATCACACTTTTTTGTTATTTATACAATGTTATACAAAGACTCACTTGAATCACAATTCGGTAAGTATGTTGATAGATCAAATATTAGTGGTAAACATTTAGAGTTCACAACACTGTTCACTTGATAGACTAGTAAGTATCTGTGTATGCTCAAGTCGTAGCGCAATAACTGCGATAATTAGAGGAAATAAACGCAATGCGTGACCAACCTACTATGACTGACAACTTGTACTGGCTGATAAGACAAGCAGGACTCAGATACAAAACTAGCAAACATTTTACTATAGATTTTATTTTGTTATCCAGATACACCTTTGCAAGTAAACGCAGAATTAAATTAGCGCGCCTTTCGCAGTGTTATCGTGTGCCAGGCACAAAGCAACACGGCCTTGAATAAGTTCGCCATAACAACGATACAATTTGGATGCGCGGAATTGTACCTAATATCATCTACAATATTCACAATAAAGAAAAAACATCAATTTCGAAAAATTACCAAATAAATTCATACCTTGTTTAAATAAATCCATTAGGTACTAACAGACACTTTGCGCACTATTGTAGCTTTTAGTCAGCAGACATTATTTGGCAAGCGAGTTTATAGATTGTTCTAGACTTTTCTTAAAACCAAGACTTTTCCTTTTTATATGATGTTACTTCGTCATCAGAACATATAAGACTAGTGAATTTGGAAACTGGAAACCAACGAAACAAGTATTTTTACGTTGTAATTTCATTCCTGTAATATATAACTGACACACAATCTGACATTAGTATCAGGGTTGTCAAACGTACGAGGTTCCTCGTACAAATAAGAGATTTGTGGTCTTCCGTACGAGGTACCCCGAAACGTAATTCCTCGTATATATGCAGATAAAAATCTCGTAATTTGACTTTCGAACCTCGTACATCTTTTAAAAACGCTTTTATCATCAAAAATTGAACATTTGCTATTTTCTTACTCAAAAAAACATCACTTTGTCGTAGAGACGACTAATGCGGAGAACAAAACGCTTTATTAATTGGGTTTTCCCGGTTGACATAGCTACTACACATGGGTCTCACCCGGTGGATTAGACCGCGCTGAGGACGGCCCAGTATTCCATACAGCCGAAACGCATAACCACCAACGAGCCGAAACTCGTTGAGAAGAAGTCCGGGGAAGGAGTTATCAACTCGATGCCCGTATCCTCTAACGAGAAGAAAAAACAAAATAGCGACTACAGTCTGCAGACAAAGATTGCCTAAATGAGACCAATTTTTTTTGTAAAAGTTCAAGTTCTTATGGACGTCACTAGTTTTTAATATGCAGCATGGTCATATATCAAAATCTCGTACAAAATTGTACGAGGTTGATAGTGTCCTCGTACCTCGTACGGAAGACCACAAATCTTTTATTTGTACGAGGAACCTCGTACGTTTGACAACCCTGATTAGTACTGACTTGACATGACATTATGGAGGGTGAGTGACGTCCGAAGCCGATCTCCGATTCATTTTCTATGATAGAAATTATTGACGGATAGAAATAATCTATCGAGATGAATGTTGTCGTTCATAGGGCAACACTGAAAACAGCTGTTGTCACTGGTTGTCATAAGTATATAATACGTATAGGACAGTTTTGTTTATGTTTTATTTTGTTCAGTGGCTAAAATCAATAATTGTATTCAAATCGATTGTTTTGGCTTTCAGCAGCATTCAGTAACTGGTTGACTTTTAAGTTGGTTTCATGTGTCTCCTGCGTAACATAATAAAACAATGTGTTTGCTTCTGCAACTACCTGTAGAAATACTAATAAATATTTTCAATTATTTACAATTAAACGATATTAAAAATGTTATGCGTACATGTAGAGCTTTAAACAAATTAATTTTGGTAAACAACGCTATTTGGAGAGCGGTGTCTCGAGAAAAACTTATCATTCATGGCACCATAAGCAACAGGTATTGGAAATGTTTGATTGTAATATATTTTGCACTAAAATATAAAATTTTTAAAAGCTCTTCGAAAGTTGATCATATGTTTTTTTATTTATTTCTAGAAAATTAAATAACTTTTCCAGTTATGACCAATTAAGAATATCAAATAATTGGTGTAAGGGAATATACTGTGGTAAGGTAAGCTTATCTTTTTAATAATTGCACAACTATTTAATTTTATTGTTGTTTATATTTGAAAAGTGTAAATAATTTACAGATTATAGTGCACCAACATATAAAGTATATGCCCTGGTTGAAATACTTTGATTCAGAGCTACTTGTTTACACAGCTGGTTCTGAAATACTATGTCTCCCAACAAACAGGAAAGGCAAACCATCCCACTACGAAACTTTGTGGAAAGTTAATGTACCTATAGTTGAGAGAGATGATGCGCATTAATGATATATCAAGATTTGTTGTGGCAGAGAATTTAATTGTTTGTGGTAACAGGTATGGTATTTCTATAACCATTATATTCAGGCATTTCATTTAGTAACATATAAAAGTATATACTTGTAGTAGTAGGGGTTAAACATATACATAACTTAATTTTGACTTAACCCACTCAAACATAGCATGAGTGTACACAATAGATTAATGTATTGTGTGATGTGAGTGACCACCTGTGCTATGCACAACTGTTTATTTTGCAATTGCTTTACTAAGATATGGTATTTGTCTTTCCATTGTTTAGTTTTTGTGTATCTGGTATCACTTTCTCAAGTTGTTAAGATGTTATACAAACAAATAGAAATGTATTTTCTATCTAAACCTTAACCACCAAAGTTGGAAGCTCACTAATGGACAAAAGGGATGATGTTATTTTTTTTTCTGGATTGATGGACAGCTTAATAATATAAATATTGGGAAAAAAAAATTACTCTGTTAACATTAAAACTCACAGAGGTTTCTCAATTCTAAAAACACATGAATGGACTTTCAAAAAACGCTTTATATTAATGGCTACTTATGACATCACACATATGTAGTTAGTATGCAAAGTTTATGAATTTTGTACAACAACTACATTAAATGTTTTGTTTATTAAAATGACTTTAAAGCAAAAGTTGTTTTAAGTTGTATGTGTTATGTAATGATATGGTTTTAATTTTTTTGTGAATTAATGTACTTTAAAAATTGACTTCCTACTTAATTTATAACACCTAAGAATTTTCGAGCTAAGAGTCACATCGTTATTTTTAACCCAGATTTGTAATAATCACTACAATGTATAAAACTAAGACACTTTTTTGTCCCTATGTGTGCTTAAATCTTTTAACTACGCAACGGTTTTTTTTTATAGACAGAGTGATTAAGATAATGGTTTATATGTATAATAACATCCATTAAATAAATACTGTTATTTTTGAGGTTTCTAATGTGATGTCGTAAATAATTTATTTTTTCCGTTAACATTGCAAACGCAGGCTGAACCTGCATATATATTATCTCTTATGGATATCCCACAATAACAGTTTTTTGTTATTTCCTTTTTACGACAAATAATGGCTAATTTCCGAAGCGATTTTAACCAATACCCAACCAATACAAACAGACACAATAGTTTCACTTAAATATTTTTTTTTGCAGAGATGGCAGTGCAACTGTTCTTTCATTTGAAAACTTAAAGTGCTGTCCTCGGGTCTTGTACCATGTAGAGAACTGCCTTGAAAATGGTGAAGTGGAAGTTTCTGCTGTGGAACTGATAGCTGGTCCGGAAAAATCATGTGCCATTACAGGCTCCTTCAAGAGCTCAAGCCTCCTCTTCTGGCATTTTACACAGATGGGCCTAAAGACTCTGACAAAAAGATGGTGACTTCTGTAAGTATTATTATAATTGAGTAGTCTGAATTCTGATGTTTTATGTTTTCTGTATTGTACTGGTATACAGTAGTGCTTATTTTTAGCTTAAATTTAATAAATTAATTTTAACTTGGCAAAGACTTCGCAAACACAAGTTCCGTAAATGATACCTGGCAACAAAGCTTTGCGTAGAATCTAGATAAGACCTAGTTTTTGTTTGACCACAAAATATTAGGGGACCCCAGTGTCTAGTATTCTACTAGTATATTTTTTGATAACAGGTGTCCGGGATTTCAAATTCGATAACGATATTGGCGTTAGGTGCTTAAGTCTACATGAGAATAAAAAAATCTGGCTATTGGTCTTAAAGGAAATAATAAGCCTCTTTTGGTTGATATCAATAAGTAGGTGGAAATTATGACTATTATTTACATTTATGCAAATGCTTTATCATGAGATTCATGAGATTATTTTTTAATCATAATAATTTATTTTAGCCTGTAGTGTGTTGACTATCGCTGACTGGTTAATTTGTGCTGGTGCGTGTGGTATGAAGTAGTTTTTAGTAAAAAAATATATTTAAACAATACCAGTTTTTTATGGTATAACCAACCATGATTCATTTTTATAATCATCTAGTAATTTAAAAATAATATTTTAATATTTTGTGTTCTTAGCAATCATACCATTTATCACCTTGCTTGAAAAGTTCGTATTCTTAATTTATTATTAAAGTTTAACAAGAATTTCTGTCGGCAGAGGTGAATTGATGATGACCGTCAGTTTAGGAAAAGTTTATAGGAGGGAATCCATTCGTGATATCGGATGGCACGACCATAACACAATCATGACAGTAACACATGCAGGCAAACTGGAACTGATTGATGTGAGGAGTCACAAAGTGGTGAGTGTGCTATATGGGTGGTAACCATTTAATCACAAGCCTGCTATTATTTCGTAATTCGTTAAGTGATGATTTTAAACCATGATTCTAGATACAGAAGTAGGTAAAGAAATTGCGTTTTCAAATAAGATCGGGTTAACCAACTTGAACATATTTTTTCTGGCTGCACATTTCTATGTGACAAAAAAATCACAACATTATAGATTGAAATCTAAATCTTACACATCTAGTTTTTTGACACTTTTAGAAATAAGGAGGTTTCTCGATAAGGCTGAATATGCTTTGATTATAATTTAGAGTAGGGATGGTCCCATTGTATTCTACTCTGCGTTGCCACACGACACTCCAACGGCCTCCTTCAGCAGTTACTTAAAATTGTGCATTATATGAGTTTCGTACTTACATAATACTGAAGATACACCTCACAAGTCGTTTGATTTCTTTTGGACCTAGAACTATGCATTTAAAACTGACAGTTATTTACAAGAAATGTGTACCTACTTCTGACCTGCATAGCTGACCAGTGGTTTAGCAAGGCAAGGGCTTTGCTCCCACTTACTGGGGATGAATGATTCAAAAGACTGACACTGACAATAAAACCTCTAAGTTATCTAACATCAGCTCATTATACGTCCACCGTAAAGGTGTATAGGCCTTAGTCGTCCACGCGGACTTCGGATTGGCCGACATCACGGACAACCTTTGAATTTTTTTGCAGTCTTGCGCAGGTTTCCTCACGATGCTTTTTCTTCACCGTTAGAGCGTCGAACAAACGTAGGTACATATAATTTCGAAAAGACATTGGTACATGGCGGGATTTGAACCTACACTGTTCAGGTCGGAAGGCACACCAATTAGCCATCGGCGCTCCCTATGTTATCCGTTGTCTTCATTTAGATCTTAAATTACTAATACCGTTGAGAAGGGACGGCCCTTTTAGGTAAATACTGTCAAAGGGAAGCCCTTAGCCATAGGTATTTCGCCACGCTACGCTACGCACTGTTTCTGACTTATTATAAAGCCACCTATTAATTTTCTTTATTTATACGCTTCGGCTGTAACCTATCACTAATTCGGCTCTTGCACTCTTCCAAATACTACTACATTAACTATATGGTAGGTTAATAATATGTCATCTTAGAAGTAGTAGTCCATCGCATTGCCAGATATCGCTCCTCCAAATAAGAGTTTATGCGCCTCTGTGTTTCGGGGGGAACGCACTGTATAAAGTGAAATCACTGGGTAGGTGCCCATAAGAGATCTAACATGTCTTTTGACGGGCGCGGTGTAGTGTTGACGGAAACTAGTTACTATCAATACCTACTCATTGGTTTTTGTTAACACTGCGTCTGTCATGAATAGGTGTAGGTTCACTTTATACCAGGAGAGTGATTAGAAGAAAGAATGAAACTGCTGTTGACTTAGTTTCTTTTAACAATACTGTCACTTTCTTTACAGTCTCCCCCGGAAATTCTCGACGTCAGTGACGTAGCAAGGCGTGGGCGACCGCGCCCAGAGAAAACTCATCCAAATGAGATCGTGCCTAACATGAAGGGCATTCTTGGGATGAATGTTCAAAAAGATTGAACACCGAAAACAAAGCCTTTAAGTTATCTTTTAGTCTTAATTCAGGTCTTAATAATGAGTGGGAACGGGCTAGTTAAATGGCCTCGCAAAGGCTTTTCGCCCGTGTCTAGATCGTTAGACCTCGCTACGCCACTACTCGTTGTAAATTCTTGAGCCGTTTTCGGCCATGCTGGCTAAGACTGCATGCTGGGTATTGTTGATGATTTAGGTACGTATGTTTTAGGTATACGAGATGATAGACCCGTTCCAGTCAAGTATGTACTGTGTGAAGTCTGACGGTGACCGCGCGATTGTCGTCGGCACGTCCGAGTATTCGAGATGCGTGCTATTTGATACAAGATCAAATGATTTTCACATACAAGTGAGTCATTATACAATTGTTCGAATATAATCTATATTTATTACCTACTTAATAGTTCGAGTTATATGTTCATTTTTGGCAGACTCGGTACAGAGTGTTTGCAATTTCTGGTAAATAGAAGTGGTTGCTCGATGAGGGCACTATAAGTATGTAGCTAGTAAAATCACCGGGTATGAGAGACCTAACATCTGTAGTCTCGGGTGACGGGCGCAGGGGCAGTGTCGACGGAAAATAATGACTACCCACTGTTATTTATTTCCTCCAACAATGCATCTGTTATAGTCAGGGGTACGTATAACTTAACACCAGATGAGCTAACTAACCAACCAGTTCATTTTAAAAAAACGTACAATATATACCAACACATAGTATTATCCGTGCCAGTACTTACTACCTACTTCCATACAAAATCGACCAAAAACCGTCTAATACTCCACAGTTGTTCTACAATATAGTGAGTGCAATGACCTGCAGTAGAGGTTCCTAGTAGACACTAGCGAGTCTTTCACCTCGAATTTATTTAAAATGCCTATTTACTCACAGTAAATAATGAGATTGTTAATTACAGATGTATTTTACGCAGCGGAAGACTTCACCTGTATACTGCTTAGATTTGATTCGGCAAAGTTAATAGCAGCCGCTGATCGCAGTATAGCATCTCTCAACTTTGAAATCAAATCTTACTCTACTACACGAAGGACTATTCTGAAACATTTGAAGTTTGTAGATAAGCGTAGCGTAGGACGCCCTCCGGCCCGATGGACCGACGACTTGCGGAAGGTCGCTGGAGCTGGATGAGAAAGCGGAGGACCGGGATATCTGGCGCAAAATGGGGGACACCTATATCCAGCAGTGGAATGCGATAGGTTGAAGAGAGATAAGTTGGTGTTATTTAGTTTATCCAAAATTATGTGTTGTTAACAAAAGTACCTATGTCAAAAGGGGTCATACTCCAAATGTTTTATCCTAAATGCAACGTTTATATTTATGAAATAAAAGATGTGCAAATTAAAAGTTCAGTTTATTTCGCCGTAATAAATTAATACCTTTCGTAGGTATTTATTTAAGTACAAAAATAGTAAGGGCGTAGAGAGACTATTTCAATTAACCCTTTAACCGCCGCGGTTGCGTGTATTCAACAGAGTAAGGGCGTCGGACAAACGTACATATAATTTCGATAATTCGAAAAGACATTGGTACGTGGCAGGATTTAAACCTGTACCATCCAGATCAGAAGGCAAATCTACACTTCGGATTTAAGAATTCTGAAATCTGTCGTCCAGACCAATGAGCCACCATATTATGAAATATAAATGGTGGTGTTAATGCCCCCGAAAGGACAACATTGATGTTGGGACTCTACTTATTTATTCATTACCAGCCATCATATAACGGCCTACTGAAGGGCACGGCACTGAGTCGTCTAGTTAGGTACCTGCACCGCAGTGCCAGATATGAGGACACTGTAGCTAGTAAAATTACCGGGTATAAGAGAATTAACATCCGTTGTCTCAGTGCAGCATTGATGGATATACTCACTGTTTATTTAGGAGATCGAATTCGGAACCCTAAGTGAAGTAATCGACATCTCAACTCAACCGTATGTATACATTCGTATGTGTATATAGATCAACGACACTGGTCGTTGATATAGATAGTCAATGGGTCGTAGAAAATATTAATGCGAGAATTAATTTGAAATTCTACTGTAAGTGTTGTCCGATCCTTGCTAGCCTGATTATTATTATTTATTGCTAGACTAGATGAGTAATTATACTTATCTATATTTATAGGTCGTGTAAGAATCGACAGCTCAACCAATTAAACTACATGGGTCGTCAAAAATCTGAGAAAAATGTTTAAAAAATAATTCAAGATTGATTATTTTCAGTTTTTTTTTCCAGAGTTTTTTACTTTGTCTATGTTTGTTTTTTTTTTGTGACATTGACATAAATGTTTGCAACATCTGTCAAATTTATAAATGACAAGACAAACATAACCTAAAACAGAATAAAATGAATTTAAATTTTAGATAAATTTATATGAAATACAGTAAATGTCTAAAGAAACATTTTATTTTCTTCTGATATCTAATTATCGCTTAGCTTAAAGATATGTTTAGAAATAGACTCTTGAATATATTCAAAATTACATTATCACAGGTAAACCGGGCCAAATTAATTCCAAAATTGCGTAGTATCGCCCCTGTTTCCCTAGGCCTTCTAACAACAGTATCTTGTGAGGACGCACAAAAGGAACATGAGTTGATATGGGAGGACGATCGATTAGAACATGATTTTCTTATTCGCCAAGCAACAACTGTCAATGTAAATGCAGCCACTCAACTACTCACAGTTACTTTAGTTGCTATTCAAGATACGAGCGAAAGGTGATAACTGCTTCTAGCAATCTATATTATTAAATATCTCGTGTCATTTCATTGTTTCGTTATTTTAATTTGGAATATCCTTTTTAAAAGGTTGCGAGATGCACTTACAAAAGAGATATGCCTTGTTAAACAAGCACTTGAGTGGGGAGAGACAGGCACGCCACCACATCATTGGGATCAGTTGGTTGCCATTAGAGGGTCGTTATCAGATCTTAAGCACAATCTCAGGACATTGCTAAGTATGAGTTCTTCAAATCATTTTTTTTGTAATGCCTCATCCTATAACCCATTGAACTGGGAATCCGACAAAAAATAAATGAAACTGGATTGCCACTAAACTGTTCTGTCATAGAAACCATTATATAAACAATAAGAAAATGATCTAATACACATAGCTTTGTTGTATATAAATAGTATGAACCTTTCTCAAATTAGTTCACAAATAATTTTGGTTGGATGAAATGATAAAATTAGCTATGTAAACATAAATAAGGAAGTGAGGAGGTTTCTGATGATAATTTTGGGTATAATAGGTAAAATATAAGAGTAGAGGTTTGTTCATTTGGCTGCCATAATAAAAGTCTCTTGTATATACAAGGGACATTAACTTATAAGACTCATATTTGTTCACCTATTTAGAATTTAAATGAATCTGATTTTAAAGCTTTATTTTACAGGTTACATGGACTATGCTGAAAAATTAGCAACAGTAGCCGCAGAAATTTCTTATCTTTCAGGAAATATAGCAGCATCGGATGCCATATGTGAGAGGATTGATCATGCTTGCAGGTAATAAAACAAAGTGTTATGTGATTCAAAAAAACATTTATTAAAGCATTATGTAATGTTTAAATCTAGCATTTAAAAGTTTTCTATTTTTACCACATATCATTCTTGAAATTCAGACTCAAAATTAACAAATTGTTTTATGTTACAAAAATTAGGCATTATATAATTCCCTTGATATTTTCTCATAATAATATAATCTTAATATTAATTAAAAATCAACAAATAGTCACTTCCTTTGACATTAACATTGTAATAAGTATATTAATATGTAACAGAATTGTAATTAGGAAATAAACAGAATATTTAATTATAATGTTTAAGTTTATGTACATAATATTGGCAGTAATATTTTTGTCAGGACTTGCAATGTGCAAAACAGTTGACCCATGAGCTCCAGCAGGAAAGCTTGGAAATACAACAGCAGGCTATTATCACTCACCGCAACTTGAGAACAAACTGAAAGAGGATGTATCTAATGAGAAACTTGCTAAGAAAGAAAAGCATAGTTTGCTGCATAAGAATTTAAGGTTTCCATTACAAACAATGTTTAGACTTCAAGACTGTACATAATATTAATTTCATTAGAAAACTATTAAATAATTGTTATTTAAATGTTTTATTTATTTATTTTTCTCAGTAAATGATGGCCTATGCTAAATTTACATTTATAAATAGATCCTAATGCTAACTAAATGCTGTTTTGTGCACTGAAGATTAAAAGTCTGTAAATTAAATGATGATTTCAAATTTATATGAACCTAGATATCCTATACAATAATATCATCTGGGTGACCTATCAGTATACCAATGAGGTATCAATGCACAATTAAAAGGAAGGAAGATGATAATAAAGCTTAACTTATTCTGTAATAAAATAACAGAAAATTCAGTATTATTACAGAAGCTGCTGTACAAATTATCAAAGTTATCTACCTGTTTCAATACCGGCTAAAACGTGGCATCTTTGTTCAGATGCGTCTCGATATCCACACGGCAGATGGGGCAGTGCTTGTTTGTGCTCAACCACTGGTCACACACTCCATGTGGAAAAGGTGCATACATGGCAGCCGCCTGAAAAAAAGTTACGAATATAAGCTTGACAACTGTTTACATAATTTTTTGCCACAATTTTTAGTTGTGTTTTAATATTATTTTTAAGATTCCAGACCGTCTTGTCTTTGCCCGAATTTATGAAAGGGTAAACTAGGCCCCTTAGTTCACCTTACTCAGCAGAGCTTGGTAGAGTACGGGAATCCACCACTAGTCAGTTCAACCTGCTTCGAAAGCCAGTCAAGCCTGACTTTAGAATTGTGTCGTTTGAAATGAGTAAAGATAATCTAATAGATTAGTACGCGTGCCGGTACGTGTTCCGCTGGATGAGTGCGCTGTCTCGGCGTCGGTGTGAGTGGCGGCGGACGCACCTGCAGTCGGAGTGGACCTCGAACACGGACAGGCAGATGGTGCACTTGTCGTCGCGGTGGTGTGGCGCGGGCGGCGTACGCGTGCCGGTACGTGTTCCGCTGGATGAGTGCGCTGTCTCGGCGTCGGTGTGAGTGGCGGCGGACGCACCTGCAGTCGGAGTGGACCTCGAACACGGACAGGCAGATGGTGCACTTGTCGTCGCGGTGGTGTGGCGCGGGCGCGGCGTACGCGTGCCGGTACGTGTTCCGCTGGATGAGTGCGCTGTCTCGGCGTCGGTGTGAGTGGCGGCGGACGCACCTGCAGTCGGAGTGGACCTCGAACACGGACAGGCAGATGGTGCACTTGTCGTCGCGGTGGTGTGGCGCGGGCGCGGCGTACGCGTGCCGGTACGTGTTCCGCTCGATGACGGCGCGCGAGGCGCCCCGCGCCGCCGCCCGCCGCGCCTCCGCGCGACGCCGCTCGGCCGCGCGCACCACCGCCGCCAGGTGCGCCGTCGTCAGACCGCCCCACCCCACCAGACCCCTGCACGCATACCACACATCACAATATAACGCTTGAAGCAGCTTGTGTCAGAGCGCCCTTTTTCATAAACGATTTTGGTTACGTTGTCACCCTTTTTTAATTCGCGAAATTTTCGCGTAATTTTGAGTTAAAAACATAACTTAAGCTAGCAATTCTCAGAACTCGATCTTATCGTTTATGTTTCGGCCGGCGCGCAATTGCGGAGTCAAGTAGCGGGGCCATGTTTTTCACTAAAGTCTTTGCGGCTTCGACCGGATAACCAACTACGCCGATTAACCTAATCGTCAATTAAATTACAAAAAAAATTCAATTCAGAAATCATTAATGTTTCTTTGTTTCTAAATGCCATAAACGAAATCCGTTTCGTGATTGATGTTGATGACGTAAAAAATCAGAAAATCAAGCTTTTTACTATGTGTGAAAGCGTGTTGAAGGGTACTCTCCTTTTGTGCGTTAATTCCTGGATCTATATCTATATTCGTTGTCATTCATAATCGAAATCATTATTATTTTAATAATATGTATAATATTTTACAAACGTTTCTTATTCTGATATAAACTTTGTGTATCCGCCTTTTCTCAAGGTTTTTTTATGAAATTCATTTCAAGTCAACAATATACAAAAGTATTACAAATTAATTTCGTTCCTAACCATCCTTATACATAGCACATATTAGCTTAAACACAATTTCAAATACTTACGAATACGAAGGCTGGATAGAGATGTGAAGATGTGGCGGATGCATCTGGAGGTAGTGGTGCATGTGGTGATGTACATGCTGCCCGTCAC
>PQWD01009226.1:0-45078 GCA_019425675.1 Leucinodes orbonalis
CATGGTTATATTCAGACGCGAAAAAGAGCTAATCGTTAAAAAAGGAGTTCACCCGTACGGAAAAATGCTAGATCCTAGCCACAAAAGGCTGACTTCATTGTAGTAAAAGTTCGCATTAGTCAGATGGAGTACTGTTATATATAGTCTCTAATAATACCTTAGGTAATACCTGTCCTTTTTGTACAAAGCGCAAACGTAGACGTCATAGCTGGCGTGTGCGACCAGAGATAAAGTCCATTGACAGTTATTTTAACTTTGACATTTGTGTTCATCACACTTTTTAGAGTTTCGATTATTTATAAACATATAAATGATAGAACATACTACAAAAAGAGTGTTGTGTTCACACAAATGTCAAAGCCGTAAAAAACTGTTCAACTGAGTCTATCTCATATATCTCATGCTCGAGGTCTATTCCAGCTAGACTCGATAGGCGGGGGACAAAAACATAATAGTATTGAATACGCTCCAACTCTAAAAGAAGAAGATTAAACTAGAAAACACGCTACTTAAATAATTGGTATTGCCAAGGCGTACTGTGAAAGTTTTCTGTGAAAGAAAAATACGAAATTAATAAATATAAACCTTCGACATCACTCAGCGCCATCTGGCCCAATTTGTTTATTTATATAATACATACTTATATTTCCTTTTTGTACGACCCAATGCGATTTTTATGAAAGTTTTATAAATATGAAACATTGTTTTCGAAAAGATGGGAATCACTGTATCACTTTACTGTTTCACTTCGACACAAGAATGTGTCATAGGTGATGTGGTAATTTAAGAAGGCCATCGATACATATCGAACCGTCGCTTTTATGGTCATTCTAATTTGGTCGGATATCGATCGTTTATTTTATTTTTGTTGATTTTTGTTTATATCTTTTTAAATACGGATATCTTTTAAGCGTGAAATGTTCACATTATTAGTTGACAATATTGCACATAATCAAGCGATTGATCGCTCATCTTAGATGAACAGTTCTTTATGTTGAACGTCAAAAACATGATAGTTTTTTGTTTTAGTTTTTCTCATATACTCAACAACTAATGAAGTGCACTATTGAAACTGCTGCACTTAATCTGCGTTCAAGACGGATCAAATGCAATTTTTTATGAGCTTATCGCCTTTTTATAAAGAGGCTATATTTTTTTCTCATTTCTTAAAGATCCGCTTAAACTTAAAATCGAAGATATTTTTCTTGTTCAAAAGCCGGCACATTTGGCACATGTAGAGCTATTTATGCAAATTTTTTTCATAAACGCACATGCAGGTAGTTTCGAGATATGCGATTTTGGGTAAAACGTTACCTAGCAGGAAGATTAAAAAGTTGAATATTTCAAAAACCTGGAAGGCGCACATATATAATTTTTGGCGCACATTTCATGCACACACAAAGCTTGTCTAACGGACTCCTCTTCTTTTTTTTTTAAATTTTCCTGCTAGAAAACGTTACCCTAGCAGGAACCGTTTTTTTTCGAATTTATTCCAAACGGGCTGGATGCACATATATAGATATTGCGCGCACATACTAGTAGAATAGAGCACAGAAACATTGGTACCCACTCATATCACTCTAGACTACTTTCCTGCCTAGGGTAACGCACACGATGAAAGTGACACCTCACTGGCCCCATAGTTTAAAAAAAAGATCTATGTATTTTATTAGTTGTTTAGTACCCTAACTACGACTCCTCGCATAATATGGGGTTAGATGACGCTGTGTGGAATATCAGTGAATATTTATTTTATTTATAATTATTTAACAGATATCTTGTATATTGCTAATTTCCTTTGCATTTTATTAAGATCCGTTTATTATAGCGAAAGAACTGGCAACACTGCACCACATTTGTGTGTCTCATCTGACGGAGCTACAAGGGTTAGGGAAGACGCAGCCAGCATCAGGAACTGGTCACCGTCACCGAAATGGCTCACAAAGCATAAGCACAAGTATCTAGAATATGATCAGATAGATATATATCAGTATGTATTGTGTATCATAAGCACTGATTTATATTATTTCCCCCATTTACAAATAGCTACAATTAATAATAAACAGGTTATTATACGAAACTTCGTGAAAATACTATTGTTGAGGTGTTTCACTGATCGCATAGTGGCCTTATTTACGAAAGTTATTTATTCATTGGTAATTGTTGGAATAGTTTCTTAATAATTATTTAATTTCAGGGTAAAACATCAACTAACCGCAACCATCGGTAAGCGGGATCACATTAAGTCCTCCGGTGTATTAATAAGTTATACTTTAGTTATACACGCGTAGTCATTGTTAGCTTTAGCAATTTATTTACAATATTTCCAATATAAGTGAGCTTTATGCTTTGTGCCAAAAGTTTGGGCATACAAATCTCCAAAAACCTCATAATTTGATTATGATTTCAAACAAGAATAATGTGGTAAATAGTCATTGTGCATGTTTAAATTATTATTATTTACCTGGTTTGAATTATCATATAAACGCAATGAAGGTTTTATTTACTGAAAATTCCACTAGTTGGAAATATGTGGGTGGAAAACTTGATCACTTGTAGTCATTAGAGATACAAATTATACCTTTTATAAAATACAGTATGAAGACCACCTACCTATAAAACATCGCCCATAGATTTTTTCTTAGCAATACGGCTCTTGTATTATTCCTTTCATTTTATGTATGGGACATGTTTATGTGAAAGCTCTCTAGTTATCTAAGATAAGTATATTTATTATTACTCATTTAAACGTTTAGGCTAATTGAGCATTATTTTTATTTTACAATTTAGTAAAACTAATTATAAGTTAGACATGCAAGATGTGAATTGACTTAAAGTAATACATATTGCGCATGTCATTTTGACAGGCTTACAAAGAACGCAAGCCATTTGTTTAAGTATGGCTATTGTTTATGTTTGCGAACAAACTTTTATTTTTAAGATAGACTTTCAGTTAGACTGCTAAAACTACGAATACAATGTTAGGGTAAATAAATTATAAACTATATAATATTGTAATTACATGCGTTTAATTTTTACGCACGAGATCACAGTAATGTAGCACAGATTTTTTTTGATTATGATGAAACCAAAATGTTAATTTCCAAATGTTAAAGTCGCGGGTCTATCTGAGGTGCTTTAAGAAATGGAAAAAATATACTTATATACTTGTGTCTATGCCGGTGACCCGCGGTGATTTGAGATATATTTTCGGTATGTCAGGAAACAAATAAGTTTTATTACAAATAAGTTTTAAAACATCAAGTATTTCTTACAATTATAATTCAATACTGACATGATGTAGCAATTTGCATGTGGTACTTTCTAAATATAGGTTCACCAGTTGGCATAAAAATAATTATGATTTAGGCATATAAACCAAAGAGCATACTTATGCTCAATCCCCCTTTGCAATCCCCCAATAAGAACAAGTACTATTTAATAGGCATAGTTATAGGGTATCTTTCAAGCATCACAGGTAAGACACCAAAAATGAACAAGTAAAATATTATATGAATGTGATAGACATGTTAGACTTATGGTGTTCTTGAATAAATACTTTTTCGATGTGGCATCGCACTAAATTTCTCAGTGCACTTCAATAGTATTTGTTAATTCACTGTGATATTTATTGACTGTAATTATTTCGAAAAGTGCATGTTTTTGTGATTTATTGTTCTATCCATTTTTATGACAAATGAAAAAAATACTTTAAATGAAAACAGGTAAAGATATAATTACTGTAAATCCATATTCATTTCAGGATCACAAAATTTTTCTTTTTCGATTTAGTTGAATCTTAAAGCATGACACATGTTTGTGTGATGTGTCTTGTGCCATATACTGTACTTATATTATTTTGTCTGATATAATAGATGCAAAATAATTATTTCTGTAACTTGGGCATTATTAACTAAAAATGTTTTTTTTTGTCACAAGTGATACTTTTTAGTGGTGTTGATTAATAAAATTGCATACTGACTATGCTTGCTTTAGAATTGTGAATTGAAAGTCAAACATGAACCCCATGTGAATAACTTGGTTTAAACAATATCTTTTAGTTACTTGTTAGTAGATGGCATGATATTTGCTTTATCAATTTTAAATTTTTATGACACCTGCACAATTAATGCAATAAACATGCAATGAATGTGAAGTAGAGTATGTGGATGCATCGAAGTTATACCATTTATTTATTTAGCATTAGCTTGTAGTAATAGTGGATGTGTCAATGCTGTACCCATGTGTGTTGAATAGCTTATTGATAGGACAATGTCTAGACTGATTACGCTCAATTAGAGGTCTTAGTATATTGTATTGTATGCACTAGATTTTCCACAAAATTGTAACAAAGAGTGATATTGCAATATTTGGCCCTTTTAATATTAAAATTTTGATACAAAAATCAGAGACTATTTCAATAAAATTTTATATATGAAAATTTGAAATATTTTTCTGCGATCTCTATAACACAATGTGAGGGCTATCAAAATTTAGTTTAGTCAGTAACAGTCAACTGTAGACTACCAAGCTAATTTCCTCATGATCAGACTTATTTTTGAGATTGTTTTATTTTTCAATTATTCAATGCAGAATTACAAGCATAATTTTTATATTTCCTTTGTTTGATTGATGCACTTGTTAATATCTGCAATACTAAGCAGACTTGTTACAGTAATGGTTTTCTTTTCAAAACTACATTTCTTGGTGTTAAATAATTGATACAGGTATGATTTGTTGTTCCTGGAGTTAATAAATTTTGTTCAATGTAATGTGTAACATTAGGACATACTAGATTTGACTGTTTTGTAATCTCTTTATATTCTATCTCTTTAGTGTGTACTGTTTTATATTAAATTTTTATCTGTGCTAGATCCAGTCTCATATGAATAAAAATATAGACACCAATAAATGTTTTATTATTAAAATAAAATAACCATTGTTCTAAACAGCGACAGTAAAAATAATTTTATTAAATATAACTTTACATAATAAGAAGCAAGAGCCTGGATGTTTTAATACAGTAAGTTAAATGTTTACCAATATTCCATGAATATTATGTTAGGAATAATATAGAAAATGCCATTATTATACAACATACAGCTACATATGGGGACTTGCGCTCTCCAATTCTAGCACACTTCCAGAATGTTCCTAAAAGCCTAAAACAAAAAAAAACAAGAAATAATAACAGATGGACATCTGATGAAATATTTAGTTAAGATACATACCCAGTCTTTTTGCGATCCATTATGCTAGGAAAAAATGACCTCAAATATGCACAAGTACATATTAATAGCAGAATCACTGAGAGTAAACTTTGGAAATTGAAAATCGCGCTCTGTAACAAGAACAAAAATTTTGAAAGTGGGTTTTTTAAACCAATATTTTATGAAATAATCTATTTAATTATTTTTGTAAAAAATCACACCATTTTACAAACTATTAAACCGATTACGACAAATAATTAGTAAAGGAAATGCCACATATTATTTTGAATAATCAGGAATAAAATTAGTATTTTATTCTTATCTAGTTGACGCCTTTTTTATTAACTTTTACTAATTATTCAATAAAAGTAAAACAAAAATATTGTTATTGAAAATATTTCTTTCAAATTGACATTGACAGACTACGTGACGTGGAAAGCGAGATTGATTCCTTTCGTTTAGAAATGATTTTTAGTGTTCACACAATATCAAGATTCATCCAATAAAATATGAATAAACTAAAAGTAATTTCAATATATGTACTTAATTTATGACGGTTTTTTAAGTTATGTGCAAAAGTGTAATAATAATACTAGTGTAATAGTGCTGTTTCAAATCTGATCCGTATCGTATTACCGTGAATAAGGCGATAGATACGTTAATAAACCTTTAATATTTTACTTTGCACTCGGCTGGAATTTAGCAAAACGCTATTAGTCGAAGGGCTGGCTGTATAAAGTCCTATGGATCAGATATATGAACTCATGAATCATAGAACTAAAAAAGGTAGACACCCCTGAAAATGCCTGATTTGGCCTGCATGCAAAATATATGTATAAATATATATAAAAATACAATCCCGTAATATTTATGCTTAGAAAACATACGATTGCTTTGTGCTATGCTGGGTATCCTATGTAGACCAAGATAACAAACAACAGTAGGTTGCTCTCGCTCGGACTGAATTAATGGCATTGATGTGTGATTAATAATGGCTCTAAAGCAGTTATTACACTTTGCGTTCTGCACACTGACTAAATGTCAAATAAACAATGTCATTATAATGCTAGGGCCACACTAATATTTAATGTCTAACGCCCATTAACGCATTAATTTATTGACTCATTACTGAATGAGCAAAATGAAAAGAAAAAGAAGATGGTGGATGATACAATTGCATCCCACGAGCATGGTTCTCTTTGCAGAATCTCAATAAACGCAAATTACATTCTCGTTACCTTACTCCGTAGCTATAGTATGTATTATTGTTAACGCCGTTGAAAAATAATCGCGCTAATATGGAGGCTTACCTGACGTTAACGCCCATCAACGCGATAATTAATAGCAATATTCGGTAGTGTGGCCCCATCATTAATACATATCGCATGACTGCAGATCGCAAGGTGTAAAACTGAACTGCTGCAAGAAAGCGCGGGAAACTCCGAACGGTGAAGGCGTCTCTTCTTGCTCTTGATAAAAAATATTTTTAATTTTCTTATTAATAGGGTCAAAAGTGGTATTTTGTATGTATATTTGTTAATATTAATTTATTTATATAATTTAGTGTGTAGTTATTTATATCTACGTGTACTGGTAAGTTTTTTTTAACATATTATTATTCCAATGGATGAGTCTGAGGACCCCGGTGGAGGGGTACCTCAGCCTTCCAACTTTGTAACTGTACATGATGATGTGTTATTAAGAGATACTGAAAGCTCATTTTTAGACACGGACGGTTCCGAATCTAATGTCGGTAAGAGTGCAAAACGGAAGAGGGTCTTCTTGTTTCAAAGTTTGTAAAAATTGTAACAAGAAGAGGCGAAAGCATAAGTTGGGCACAGTACAAGAAAATGATTGTAAATGTTTACTAGAAACTACATCAGTGCAAATTAACCCACCCATTACTGTTAACACTAAACCTAGCGTCATTAACTCCGAACCAACTAATGTTAGTTTAGTGCGTCAGCCTACTGGTAGGCAGTTTTATCTGGCCTCAGACTTATCTCCATACGTTATTAACATCCAAAAGGAGCAATATTCTCCAAATGATAATAAAACTTTGCATCCGGTTTTATTTGGCTCTTTCTTAAAAAAAAATTCAATCCAAAATATAGTGAATGGTAGCTTAAAAAAATAGGCAGGAATCGGCTTTCAGTTGCATTTTCATCACACGAAGATGCCAATTCATTTCTGATCAGTAATGTTTTAAAACGTAATGGGTACAACGCTTTTATTCCGACTTCTAATGTTACTCGAATGGGAGTTGTAAGAGGTATCCCTATAGATTGGTCTGATGATGATAATTCGTAATGTTTCAGTGCCAATTGGGTGTGGTAATATAATAAAAGCGAGACGTTTAAAAAGAAAATCATCTTTAAATGACAAAACTGAGTACGTTCCAACTGAGACAATTGTATTAACTTTTGACGGTCAGGTTTTACCCAAGAGAGTATTTATGTGTTATACTTCATTATCTGTTGATTTGTATATATATCCTACCATTCAATGTTTTCAGTGTTGTAGATATGGTCATATTAAAAGTCAATGTAGGTCGTCACCACGTTGTTTTAAATGTGGTCAGGGCCACTCAGGAGATAGCTGTTCTGTTCATGACGATGACCTCTCTTGCTGTTTATGTTCTGGTTCCCATTTTGCGACCAGCAAAAAGTGTCCAGAATTTTATAGACAAAGAAATATAAAGGAAACTATGGCAAAAGAATGTATGACATATGCTGAAGCCTTTAAATTACACCCCCCTGTTACAAAATCGTATGCAGATGTTCTTGTTTCTTCACCGCCTGAGCAGAAATTTGTTAGTTCAAAGATACCTAATTATACTAGCAACAAAACTCCCTTAGATAGAAATTCATATAAAAAACTGTTTTTTTGAAACCAAGAAGTCCTCACAAGCCTGGAAAAGGGTATGATCGTATCAGCCATAATGCTTTGGTCAAGGACTATAATCCCCAATTTTCCTCAAGTCAACATGTTTTTATAGATGATAGCCAAAAGAGTTCTTTGTCTGATTTGCCCATTAAAGAGCTAATAATTGCCCTCATTTTTGTCTCAGTCCAATTACTTAACTTCACCGTCCAACGTAGCCGTTCCCCTTATGAATATTTTAGAAAAGCATTATCTTCAAGATGGCCAAGTTGTCGTCAATAATCCAGTGGAACTGCCGTAGCATTTCCAGTAAAAAAAGCGATCTAGTTTATATTATTAACAACTTTCATCCATCTGTTATTGCGCTTCAGGAGACGTGGCTTCGGCCCGACTCCATTTTTAGAGTATCTGGTTTCTCTTGTGTAAGAGAAGACAGAGCTGATAATTATGGTGGTGTTGCAATTCTCATTCATAATTCGGTTCCATTTTCTAACATTCAAATATCACGACAAAATCATGACTTTTCCATTGTAGCTGCTCGGATATATAACGTTACATATGTGTCCATCTATATTCCTTACCCTTCCACCGTAATTTTTGACGAATTCGTAAATTTGATTCAAGGCCTTCCTAAGCCTATTATAATATTAGGTGACTTTAATGCTCAGCACCAGGCATGGGGAAGTACAAACTCCAATCATTATGGTAGTAGAATCTTAGATTTCATAGATGAACATAATTTATGTATTTTAAATACAGGTCTCCCAACTCGACGTACCCTTTCTCATGAAGGTGTCAGCGCCCCAGACATTTCGATCTGCTCTCCCAGTTTAGCATCCTCTTTAACTTGGACCACGTTATCTTCAACCTTTGGTAGTGATCATTATCCAATTCATATAAGTTTTCCATCAATTGGTAAATCTACCCATCTCCGACCCCCACGAATGCAATTCAAATTAGATAATGCTAACTGGAATTTATTCAAAGAAAAAGTAGAGGAGAAAATTTCGAGTCTCCCGGAGGTAACTCATAGTAATCAGTCTGCATGTTCTGAAGCATTCGCTTCTCTTTTGGTACAAACTGCTAGGGAAATGTTTCCAGTTAAAGGTCGTCGAAACCCTAAGCTTCCTTCTCCTCCTTGGTGGGATAGTGAGTGTTCAACAGCAATCAAGAAAAGAAAAGAAGCTGAAAAACGATATTGTGCTAATTCTACAGAGGAAAATTTTAATATTTTATCTGAAATCATCACTAGCACAAGAAAATTGCTCAAGCAAAAAAAGTGGGAAGGTTGGAGATCCTTTTGCTCTTCCATTTCTCCTAATACTCCTCCAACAATTGTATGGAGTAATATCAAAAGATTTAGGTCAGCTTTTAAGGAAACGAATATCTCTCATCTTCAAGAGCAGGTAGCTGAGGACTTTGTAGATAAACTAGCTCCTCCATTTGTCCCCTTAGATAACTGTTTATCCAGCCAATTATCTTTACCTGTAATGGACGAATGTTCTTTATCTGCACCGTTTAGTTTTGATGAACTTAAAGGTGTACTGTCCACATTGAAGGACTCTGCCCCTGGTAGTGATGGTATTCCATATTCATTTGTATGTCACTTAGATGACTCCAGCCTACAATATTATTTGTCCATAATTAACTCCATGATGTTGACCGGTATTGTTCCTTCTGCCTGGAAATCTCAGGATATAATTCCAATTTTAAAATCCAATAAATCTCCAAATTTTGCTTCTTCTTATAGACCAATTGCACTTTCTTCGGTCCTTATTAAGATAGCTGAACATTTGTTAAAAAACCGTTTAGAATGGTTCATAGAAAGCAAAGGGTTGTTAGGGAATACTCAATATGGATTCAGAAAAGGCAGAAGCACTGCGGACAGTTTAGGTATTTTCACTAGTGATATTCGTTTAGCTTTTTCTTCTAATAAATCTCTTCTTGCCGCGTTTTTAGATATTACAGCTGCCTATGATAATGTTGTATTGCCTATCCTCAGAAACAAATTGATTTCTCTTGAAGTACCTATTATGGTAGTTAATCTCATTATGAATATGTTATATGAACGGTCCATTAGTGTTACTTGTGGCGAAACTACGAAATCTAGGTTAGTATGGCGCGGTTTACCCCAAGGTTCTGTTTTGAGCCCCTTATTATTTAATATTTATGCACATGACTTAGTGGGATCGATGGGCAATAGTTGTAATATTTTACAATATGCTGATGATATTGTCATTTATACATCAGATTTTAACATCCAACATTTATGTGTTTCATTATCATCCGCCTTGTACTTGTTAAAGACCTGGTTGGATAATAACGGACTAAATTTGTCAGTAGAAAAGAGTTCTGTAGTTCTTTTCTCTAGAATGCGGTGCCCTCCGCCTATTAATGTGGTTTACGATGGTGCATTGATTCCTGTTCACAAACATGCGAAATTCTTAGGCTTAATTTTAGATGAGAAATTAACTGGGCTTCCACATATGTACCACATAGTTGCCAAGTGTGAAAAATTACTCAATATTCTAAGATGTTTAGCAGGGGTTTGGTGGGGTGCTCATCCATTTAACCTTAAACTAATTTATAATGCGCTTATTAGAAGCGTTCTTGATTACGGGTCGTTCTTTTTGGAACCGTGCAATGTGGTTGGTTTACGCAAATTAGATGTAATTCAGACTAAAGCTCTTCGTATTGTTACGGGCGCAATGCGTTCTAGCCCCAATAACGCCCTTCAAATTGAATGCTCAGAACCACCTCTTAAACTTCGAAGGCAATACTTAAGTGACAAATTTATATTCCGTGCATTTCAACTTCTAAATCACCCTCTGTACCCAAAATTACAAAAATTATCAGAATATGTAGATTCGTCACCATACTGGTCCCATAAATCTCCTCCGTGTCTTGTCATAAGTTTCCGTAAATTTGAATCTCTTCAAGCGCCTTGTCATAGGTCTGCATATCTGCCACTTTTCTGCTCAAATTACGAATCCTTGATCATCCCTCCCAAAATATTCTTTGACTTAGACTTGCCAAGAAATACTGCTAATAGTCATTTCAATGTTGTTTTGGAGGTAAACGGCTGGCAGTATTGGCACCACTTATATTGTGATGCATCAAAACATAATCGTTATGGTAATGTGGGTATTGGAATATATCATCATCAGTATCAAATTCATGAAAAAATTAAATTTCCTCCAGAAACATCAGTTTTTACAGGGGAATGTTACGGTTTGTTTAAATCGTTAGAATATGTTTTGATTATGAAACTTAGAAAAACCGTCATATTTTCCGACTCAAAAAGTGCTTTACAAGCGTTGGCTAAATTTCCGTTTGCATCTAAGAATATCTCTCCAATCCTCATTAAATGTAGAGAACTACTTCATGAATGTAAATTGCAAAGTAATCAGGTTATTTTTGCCTGGATTCCATCACATAGTAATATACCTGGTAATGAAAAAGCGGACATATTTGCTAAAGACGCAGTAGTTTGTGGTGACATTTTTCCATATGTGAATTTCTGTCACGATCTTGCAAATCTTCCCAAGACTTATCTATATCAGTCTTGGGTTAATGAATGGAATATAAGTAGTCAGTCCAAAGGTAAACATTATAAGAACATTCAGCCCAATATCCCAATTAAACCCTGGTTTTTTAGTCTGACGACGCTAGATAAAGCTGTCACCTCTAGTTTGATTCGAATACGCCTGGGACATACTTGCACCCGAGCACATTTATTCAAATTTAAAATTGTTGATAGTAATTTTTGTGACTGCGGTACTGATGTTGGTGATATTGACCATATATTTTTCTCCTGCCCTAAATATGACCGCTCATCTTTTTTATCTTTATTATTAACCCTCCGTGTCCCTTTTCCTACCTGTATAAGTACTCTTTTATTTGGTAATAATATTTCTATTTATAAAACTCTTGCCATATTCTTACTGGAAAATAATATTAAAATTTAATTTTTGTTATTAGTATATAATCGTATTTTATTTATGTATTCATTAATATTTTGTATTTGTATTTGCAAATTTTAAAGTGATGTATCTAGTATTATATATGTATTGCTTACTTACTATTTTGACCCTTTTCCTAAACTTTAAAATATACCGGTTTTTTATAAATTTTAATGTTTCCCTACCTTTTACCCTGTCCGTGGCTAAACGCAAACCGCGAAAGCCAAAAAGATTAAAAAAAAAAAAAAAAAAAACTGCTGCAACCTGCCAACCAAATGTCAAATAAATAAACAAAAAAATTGCAAATATGTCAAATAGATAAAAACTGTGTGAAATAATTAGTAATTAATTAATAAATCCACGACATTTCTATTTTTTCAATAAAATTGATACATAATGGATGAAGATAAATTTGCTTTAGTGGAAAAGATAATAAAGGATATAGATAATGTTATGACACAAAAAATGCTGACTTGTAAATATTTAAATTTAATTTGGTCCTAATCCAATTTATCAATTTGACGAAAGTGTTCGTAATTAACATTTGTTTGTTTTGCAGGTACGCATTTGACATTGTTCCAGTGGAGGCCAATTTTTGTAATAAATCACCTGTCCTACATTTGGAAAATTGTCTTGGCTTAGAATCGTGGTGTGTTAAACATGTTTATATGTACTGCTACTCAGAACTGATGGATACTTATTTTGCTAAGCCAAAACGAAAGGCTCTTAAACCATCAGCAATTAACTGTGATAGGCTAACCAGGTTGTTGAATTTATCATTGTTAATCCATCCTGAATTGGTAACATTTTGGAACAAACGACGTGAAATGGTATTAAGGTTGTTTCTTGACAAAGTTAAAGAGTTACATTTTACTAAACTAGTATTATCAAGGAAACCAAAGTGCAATGATGCCTTTGCATACAGGAGATGGTTATTAGATTTAGTGCTAGCAGGTAAGCCCATTTTATTTCTTATTAGAGAGCCTTTAAAATGAGTATTTTTTCAAACAAAACAATAAAATGATTCTGTTTTATTCATAAGAAAATCTATCAAAGTCAATCATGAAAATAAATATTCATATTTTGGTGATTTTTAATTCAATGTTAAAATGTATTAGAAAAAGCTACTATTAATAATATGGCTCTATTTTTGTTACAGATGAAACATTGCAAACTAATTTTATTAATAGGCTTACAACTGAAGAACTCCATATTTGTGAATTAGCTTCAGATAAAAGCCCAAATAACTACCACAGCTGGTGCCATCGCATGTGGATAGTGAACAAGCTTAAATCCCTAAAGAATTATGATGTACAATATCTTTTTATAAAAGAGTATGAATTCTCAGAGCGATGGATTTCAAAACATGTATCGGACTACAGCTGCTTCCATTACAGACAGTTTTGTATCAGAAATATTTATTCTGTGAATTCTGAGAAATGGAATTCATTTGATAATACAAAAGGCTCAAATTTTAGAAAGAGTTTTGTGAGATTGCTTTGTGATAATGTTCCAAGTAATCTATCAATAAAATGTACTGAAGGTGATTTATTTTTATACACAGAAGAGCAACTAGTTACTTTTTTGCTTGGAAATAATGCAAATAATAATTGTAAATGTGTAACAGATCATATTTTACTGTGTAGAAAATTTGAGATTTTGTTTTATGAGTTGGCACTTAGCATGAGTTGCTTTGTTTCTACAAGCATCATGAGACTATGTGGTATCATAGGCGGTTTGTTGTACATGAAGTTACTTACTCATATGTATTGATTACTATAGTGTTTCAGGCAGAATGGCATGCTCGCCAAAACAAGCTGTCAAGTTTTGCAATGTAGATGATTCTTGGCAAAAACATGCAAAAATAGTAAGATATGATAGCAATTGTATATACTCAAGCGTCCTATTCCGGTTATTGAGAGTATGGAAATGAAGTTTATAGATGAGAGGCAGAAAGATGGAGACAACTATGCATGTAGACATGAGAAGTATTTGAGATTTGTTGAAGGGCTTAATAATGTGATGTGAATATTGTTGAGTGATGTAGAAATTTTACAGTTCTATTAAAAATATGAGAATAATCTTCTCTGATTTGGGGATATAACTTTTCTTAGTGTACCTAAGAGAACAAGATATGATTTATGTATATGATTCCATTCAAGTATATTTACATTTTGTATTGCAGACAGAAAATTTATACATTTCAATGTAGGTAAAATTAGGCACACAAAATATTTTTTGGGAGGATATTAAATTAATAAAGGATTGGTATGAATAAAAATTGTGATGTGAGAATGTTTTTGTTATAACTTTTGCACTTAATAAATATCTCATCTTTTATGTCTTTTGTAAGTAAATATGTATAATTATATATTTTTTAAACATAATGATGAATAATATAATTTGAAGTGCTTTTAAAATATTATCTGCAAAGTAAGGCATTTAATACTGATTACTGTAAGTAGTTGAGCTAGTTTTGTTATTGTTTTATAAATAATTTAATTTATTTAGTAAAATAAAAAGACATATTTTGTATATTGAAATAAATATTGTCAATGAAATACAATTTTATTTAAGATAAACCCAAATTTGTGTATGTTTAGGTTTATTTAATAATATAAATTCCACAATAAAATTGGATTGAAAATTGGAACAAAATTTACAAAATATTTTTGTGAATGGCGATACCATCATTACACTTATTTACGTCCCACGGGGGGAAAAGGCCTTGCAGCACATCATAGCCATGGGCACATTGGGTCGTAACCCAGACGTGGGCTCTATGCGAATTGGTCGGTGTTAACGGCTACTAAGCACGACATCGTCTAATCTTCACACAATCATGAGATACAGCCTGCAATGTCATAATCAAACTGGTAGAAATCGCACAAAGTGACTTTCACTATACGGACTTACGGCGGTTTTTGATCTATGACTTCCTCATCTAAAATCCGACACTTAGCGCATAAGAACAAGGAGTTATTGATGGCAAATTAGAACGAAACTATCCTACTCTTCCATGGGTGCTGTATGAGGCCGCTTAGGTACTAATAACAAAAAAAATATTTGCTGTCTCTCGGCCAATGGGAAGATTATAGAAATTTAACCCTTTTCTATCGGTTAGAGAATCTAATAGTAGACTCGGATGGACGGTTAAAGGTTCCTAACCGCTTCTTTCGATTGTAATCTACATTATCAGGCACGTCCGCGTCAGTGCGCGCTGCACTATTAGCAGGTTTGGTTGGATTGAGACCTAAAAACTATATAGCCTATTATATATATATTTCTACTTATTAGGCTATATAGCGTCGTGTCTCAGTGGTGTGGTCTGTCGCCTTCCTACCGGGAGGGCTGTGGTTCAAATCCCGACACGTACCAATGTATTTTCGAATTTCGAAAATATATGTACGTTATCCGACGCTCATACGGTGAAGGAAAACATCGTGAGGAAACCTTCATGCACGCCTGCGAAGAGATTCGAAAGTTGTGTGTGAAGTCGTCCAATCCGCACTGGGCCCGCGTGGACGACTAAGGCCTAATCACCCTACACGGGTAGGCTCGTGCCCCTCGGTGGGGACGTTTAATGAGCTGATGATGAATGATGAGGCTATATAGTATTTAGGAATACTATATAGCCATATATACACGAATCGGAGCAGGCTGGGTTTCGAAAAGGCTACACCACCGTAGACCACATCCATACTGTTCGGCTATACAGAAGATCGAAGATTATAACCACCCGCTGTGTATGGCATTTGTGGACTACGAGAAAGCCTTCGACTCCATCGAAACCTGGGCTGTTCTGGAGGCTCTGCAGCGATGCTGTATCGACTGGCGATATATCGAGGTGATGAAGTGTCTCTCCAATGCAGCGACTATGAGCGTTCAGACCCATGACCAGCGGACAAGACCCATCCAATTGCGTCGTGGTGTGTGACAGGGGGATGTTATATCCCCGAAACTGTTCACAAACGCATTGGAGGATGTCTTCAAGACCTGGACTGGTTTGAACGAAGCGCCTACGTCAATGGAGAGTATATTTCTCGTCTGCATTTTGCTGACGATATCGCCATCATTGCAGACACATCGGAAGAGCTCGCTGCGATGCTGAATAGCCTAAGTGAATCCTCCCGACGAGTTGGGCTTTGCATGAATTTGGACAAGACGAAAGTCATGTTTAATGATCATGTCATGCCACGACCGATATGTGTCCATGGCATCCTTCTCGAAGTTGTGCAAGAATACGTTTACTTGGGCCAAACGATCCAAGTAAATTGTATTGTATCGTAGGACGCCCTCCGGCCCCATGGACCGACGACTTACGAAAAGTCGCTGGTGGAGGCTGGATAAGAAAAGCGGAGGACTGGGATATCTGGCGCAAAATGTGGGAGACCTATGTCCAGCAGTGGACTGCGATAGGTTGAATAGTAGGCTATATAGTATTAGGAAAGCCTCCTCTTATATCTTCGACGCGTATCGGTCCCTAGCAGACGACATCCATCAGTTACCCGTCATTTGAACCTGGTCATCAATCGATCCGGTTGGAGGTCCGGCTACGCACCTTTTTTCGTTACGCCATAACGCCCCATCGCCCATTGAAATTTATTTTGGGTGGTAGGTAATATAGAATTCTAGACAAAGGCAGAAACTGAAACCAGTAAAGGTACCTACCTAAGCTTGATACTCCGAGTGAGCGGGCTTTATTAAAATAAATGATAAGTATAAATCAACTTTTCATCGTCATTGTCTATTCTAGGCTAAAGCCAAGGCCACCTATTCCGGTCAAGAATTTGGTAAGTTGCCGTTTTGTCCCTATTCTCATTATTTAGGTAAAAGTTTTATTTTGAAGAATGAAGAACATTGCGCCTACTGGTCATTTAGGTATTACAATGCGTCGTTAGTTTCATTTAAAGCATATAAAACTAATTGTATTTTTTATTTCCTTAACTCGAAGAACGTGTGGATATATATATATATATATATATATATATATATCAATTATTAGGCAATGCGTAGTTACTTTCATTTAAAACTCGAAGAACGTGTGGATATATTATGAACTTTTTTATTACGTATTTTGCTCTGAAAAAGATTTTTTAATCTTTCTATCTATATAGTATTTTACCTAGGTATATATATTAAATGTCCCCACCGAGGAGCACGAGCCAACCCTTACGCGGGTGTAAAGGCCGTAGTCGTCCACGCCGGCCCAGTGTGGATTGGCCGACCGTAAGAGAGTCGGGTAACGTACATTACAATTTCGAAAATCTAAAACACATTAGTACGTGGCGAGATTATTACCTGCGCCCTTCCGGTAAACAGTAGGATGGCAACAATTCACACCATTGAACCACCGCCGCTCTCTTTACCTATAATTTATAAATAAATCATCTATAATAGGTCCATTTATTGAATCATGATGCAGTCGATTGTGTTTCAAGGTAGGTATTAGGGATAACCTCAGAAAAAAATTCGAGCATCAAGTAGGATTGGGTAAAATTTAATATGGAAATGTCGCAGCAAGGTAGAGAGCTAAAACCGATGGAAAGATGTATAATATCATCAACAATAGTGTAAAATAATTTATATTTATCGTTCGGTATCAAAAATTTAATTTCAGTGAATATTTATGTACATTCTACGAAAGAAAATGATGTATTTTGTATAAATCGTAGACTTAGTAGCGCTGTGCTACGACTAAAGCAATCGTCTACAGCGCTTGGCTACGGTGCTGTGACCGCTACGGGTTGCTTTAATAGCGTAGTTCGTCACTATTGCAATTATTATAAAAGCCTGAAATAGAATTTTAAGTTCCCGTTAACCTTTACCGTTTTTCCTACGAAACATGTTATGATTCTAATTAATATTGATTGTAGGATCGTTTTTCGTGGTAAAGAAAAATTTTTTTCAGAATGTAAAATTGTGGATCCACATTTATAAGATAATCGTATATTAATCTGCCACCGCCTTATGACATCTAATGTATCAAAGTGTCTAAACTTATTGATCAGACCATCACCGACTCAGTCATCGAATATCATTGTCATGAATTCGGCAATTCCCATAGAATAAAAAACATTCAGTTAAATTAATTACACGGGGTAATTGAACATTCGAAAGTGCTTCATTCGAATAAAATAATATTCCATCAATTTAAAGCCTATTTGACCCATTTCACTTTGGAAAATGCAAATAAATTTCTTAACAAGCCATTTAAAGTCGAGTGTAAAATGGCCGTAGTACGCTAGTAGTGTTTACTCGCTGGCGTTTTACAAGGTGGTAAACACCCACGTTTGGCTAGCCGGGTACATATCAGGTGCATACGCATTACGCATCGGCTCCGGCCAACTTATGCGATGTGGGTCAGGAGGCTCGTGAGGGGGAAGCCTCCATCGAAAATCCTCTACAGTCCAAAAACATCATCAAACTATGTCGCTCACGTTAAATTTACGACCGTAAGGTATCGCAATAGAGTTGTGAATGACTAGTTCGCGAGGAGCCGTTAAGTGGTTCATAGCGGAGTTTGAGGTGTGACGTCACGGTCGTCGCGCGTTCTCGGCCTGCGATCGATATTTGTCGGAGGCGCTCGGGCGAAGTCGCCGACGCGAGTGCGACACCACGTGCGTGTTACGTAACACTGATGGGTACAACTCATTGACAAAGATTATTTGTGTAACGAAGCCTCGTTGTGCACTACAAGCGGACATTGGTCATTCCTCGATGCACATTGGAATAAATAAAGCAATGTTCACATGCGCTTCAATTATTTTCTATTGTTAAATATGCTTAATGAGTAAGATTTTGGTGAATTTAATCGTTTTCTGAAAAGGGTCGTTAATTATTTTTCTCTCCAACAATCCTCTTCGATATAAACTATCACATCATATTAATATTAAGTACTATGTTTATGTTACGGGTAATGCTTGAAGGTGGAGTAAACCTAGGTTTACCCAGATTGACTTAGTATTAACCAAGCTTCTTGGGTAAAGTCCGAATATTAGGTAAAATATATTTTAATTCGGGGTTTACCCACGCTCATCTAGGTCTACCCAACTCTGGCTGGGTAATGTTAGGTGTTGCGTAATTTGTACGAACTTCAAACCTTCTGACCAATGCTTACAATTTTCGTCGTTCATCCACGTCATAAGCATATTTTGTACGTCTTGATTCACTCTTTCCACATTACCTTGAGACTGTCTATGGCGAGGTTTGCCATTTATTATTTCCAGACGCTCCACATTGAGCACAACTCTTCTTTTACGTGCTTTGCAAATACGTCACTAGCTCAAAAATTACGCAACACCTATCATTACCCAGCCAGAGTTGGGTAGACCTAGGTGAGCATAGGTAAACTCGAATTAAAATATATTTCACTTAATATTCCGACTTTACCCAGGAAGCTTGGCTAATACTAAGTTAATCCGGGTAAACCAGGTTTACTCCACCTTCTAGCATTACCCGTAACATATACACTTCTTAGAATTCTGTTGTAAAAATTGATACTGGCATCTATTTCATTAAATGTTTAAAATAACACGCTTTTGTATTACATATACACAACACAATGTACACATATACAATGTGTTCCATGTGATAGTCCATATTTTAGAATGAAAATAATGAAAAATGTCTGTGGAATACGTGTTCCTAAATGCGTAGGTATTTACAAAGAAGCATTTTTGCCCGCTCACTAGCAGAGTGCAGTGACACAGCGTTCGCAATGGTGTCTGATCCACGATTCGGTCAACGATTTTGAGACTGCGCGTCGCCAAAGCCTAGACGATAAGAAGGACGAGCTAAAGTGCCGATCACCGGAGTCGTCTCTTATAACTTGGTCAGAGTTCGCTCACATCTATCTAGTATTCCATTGCAGTTTTGCTCGTATCCTTCCACACAACATTTGTATATGCGAGTCCCCAGCGAGCAGAACATTATTATTTATATTTGATTTTAGTGAGAAACATTTTCTTTCTCTCACCCCATCGCAGACCACTGCTGGACATAGGAAACATTTTATTTATTACAATTGAATCGTGAAATGTGGCCGAAATTGCGTCATCATCATCATTTACAAGGCAAACATAAAGTTAACATTAACAAAATATTTTTTTAGGAATGTCAAAGTTTCTCTCTTGCAACGTTGTTATTTTATTGTCCTATTGAAGGCAAACGAGTATATATATGGCTCAACAGATAAATAATGACACCACGACCATGTACATTTTGAATATCAGAGGACATAGAAATGTATTACTGGCCCTTTAAATGGGAATACACTCTTATGAAAGACGAGACATGTCGTATCGCTCAGGAAATATTTCCGGCGTGTCTGAAATCGGCTCTCAGAGCCCTAAAGGTAGGGGAGAATTTTAAACGACACTTCGCTGTTTTAAAGTATATACTAAACTAAACGAGTTAACTTCAATACAGTTATGGTAATATATACGTCAATATAATATAACCTTCAGTCAGATGAAAATTGGACGAGATTAAATAAATTATAAATGAAATGTTCGCGTGCCAGGCCTGCGCTCGACTATTTATTTCAGGGATTAGTTGCGTAATAGTAGGCTGCTGGACGGTTACATTACTTTTATTTCTTTCGGATTGTTTAATGTTACTCGTAATTTTTCATTATCATAACTAAATTACTTATATTTGAGGATCCTATTTTGGTTACATTTTTTGGATAATAATACTTTAAAGCAAAAATTACTTGAGGGAAATTGTATTCATGGTAGTTACGGTGATTGCCTCAGTGCCACACCAGTTTCTCCCGCCATAACAGTTATGCATTTTAATATGCCTGTGTTTGTCCTCATATGTAGTGAAAACATTGGGTACCTACTGTGGCTTAAAATTTTTACGTCACCGTGTAGTCGGCACTCTATGAAGGGTCTCTTCGAGACTAAATACTAAAATGTAGAGACAAACAAAGCGCAAAAAACTTTAGTTCCTTATTCATAATATGTACTTACTTACTCCACTGGCTCATGCGGTAGAGTGATTAATAAACCAAAAATAAATTAAAGAAGCACATCCGCGAAGTCGACCTGTCAATTGCAGCGGTCATCAAAGCTGCATCAGCAACGACTAGGGCAGTGCAATAATTGCATCAAGTTTAACCGGGACCGATCGATGTGAGGGTATTTACCTCGCCGGGCGAAAATAATCCGGGTGCCGGTGATGTCAGAGGGTAGTCGGTGCGCATGCGCGCGCTCGATCGCCGGGCGTCAGTCGGTCGGCGGGCGCGAGCGAGATATGGCGCCCCGCGCCCGGTGCGGCCGGTGAGGCGCCGGCCCCGCCGACCGCCCCGGTCGACGGGCCAGCCGGGCCACGGGACGGGCCAACATGTCCTTACTCAGCGTCACAGGTAGTGTTGTGCAGTGACACGCTTTGGACCTTCTTTTATTAATTTTTTATCGTTTATCATGCTGTGGCAAGCGAGCAGCGGGCTCACAGCCAAAGACGTTTACGAACCAATGTGGTATACAGGTATTTACGGTACAGGGTTTGGCGTTGCGCTACGATTCAACTTGATTTTCAATAGGTTATAAGCTTTCCCGAGTACATGCGATGATATGATAACTGAAGTTTGATTAGCGAATTTGATAACTCGCGACCGGTTTGTTTGTTGTGGGCGAATTCGCTGTATTTCAGTCATGTTTCGCAGTTTAACGAACACGGAACAAAGGGTTTGGCGGGACTTGGCGCGCGGCTTAGACGGCTACATGTCTGCCCGCGTCGATACCAATAATTTTGTCATGTTTACGATTGTCTATTTTATGAAAGTTAGATAACGGTTAACGGAGAAGGTTGTAAATATTTAACTTCTCGTTTTTAAGTTTAGATATTAAGTTGTGGTGCTTTATTTAAAGGGAACCCTGAAAAGTTAGATTTTTATTTATTAAAAAGTTAGGCTCTACATAAAAGTAGACAATACAAATTATAAACAATTATTCCAATATATTTAATAAATTAGTTACCAATATCAAAATGATTCTATAATTTGTTGATATAATAAAGCGATTATTGCCTTATCTCTAAGGTTATCTTATAACCCTTTGTGTTTATCAGATGTGTAATATACATATCAAATCTGATGCAAACGTAGGTATGTGTTAATTATGAACAGATAATCATAGAATTTGCAGTAGGTAACGCGTTGGTTGAATAGACCTAAGGAGCTTGTGGGCACTCTCACGCACCACTGACTTGTCTAAGCGCCCTATTTATGCCGAATCTAGGTCGGTACCATAATACAAAACTCTACCAAAGAGGTTTCTTTAAAAATAATCCTATATTCATTTGGGGTTTAATATGTACATGCAAAAATAAAATAGTTTTTCTGTATATAAGTAACATGTATTTTTGATTGAAAAAAATATTTTGCTGTATTTTAATGACACTTAAATGAATGCAATTTTAATTAAATAGCTTTGTTAAGCAAACGGAAGCTCTATTAAGCTCATTAAAAACGTATGTCTGAGGAAAAATAAATAGCTTTAGTGTTCAATGATCTTAAAAATACTTTAGGAAGTATTAAAATTCAAAATTGAATAAAAACATTTATTTCTATACCAAAAATAATATTGGGTTTTAAGTAGTAAAATAATTACTGGCGTAGCTATATTAAATATAATTGTTAATGGACACATTTGTTTTCGATCAAACAATGTGAGATATCGTTTAAAATTCACATTATTTATTGACCATGCTTCATGTATACTCGATATCAATAAAAAAGTTCATAATTTGTTTTTACTTACAAATGTAAAATCAACTTGGATACTTGTAGTAGTACAACATTCTTGAAATACAATTTTACAATATTCATGAAATATTAGTTATTATTTTAAGCTATCAGAATATCTTATTTAACATAACAGTCGCAATTCACATAATTTATTCGATTTAATACCAAATAGAGGTAAATAATTGGTATATCGTTACCATGGAGGCGAAGGTGTTATTTGTCAGCACGGCACACGAACCGTCAATTTCCCTGTAAATAAATATTCTAATTTGTAATAAATTGTTCTTACTGTCTAAAAAATTAAAGTTGTATGTTAAATACGAGAGATAGCTTCAGGTAAAAAGATGAATGAAAGTTAATTTAAATGGACTTTAAAATATATCTTAAGATTCCGCAGCTAAAATTATCTAATTATTAAGTTTCTGCACAACGACACTACAGGCTAGTGGTTGTCGTTGTTTCTGCATAATAACGCAACTGAAAACATATGCAATTGCCATAAGAGTACATTATATTACATTACATTATAACAAATCTTTTCCTCTCTTTAATATAGTGATATTAAAGAGAGGAAAAGATTTGTTTGTTTCTAATAAATAGGCCTCGAAACTACTTGACTGTTTTGTAAAATTCTTGCAGCGTTGATAAGGGTAAGGGATTGTGTGATCCCCGGGTGCCAAAGGCTTTCTATATTAAACTATCACAATTTTTTTTAATCCTTATCAAAACTTATAAATATGTGTAGCTGGGGCGGACTAGTCTGTAATAACTAATAAAACTAAATTCAAACATTAAAATCGGTATATGGTAAGCGCCACACCAATCGGCATTTTGTTCGCGTGTTGCCCAATCCCCACATAACCGTGTATGTTATATTTCAAGCAAAACACGTGCTGACTACATTACTTCAGGGAAATGTCGTTAAGCTATCAATCTATTTTATATTAAATTGGAAATGTATTTTATGTTAGAGTCTTCTAGGATTCAACGCAGTGCCAGATATAGTGTTATGTTATGTATTTCTGTGTTTCGGGAAAAAGGCACTGTATTTAGTGAAATTACCGGGTATAAGAGACCTAACATTTGTCGTCTCGGGTGAGGGTAACAGCTCACAGGGTAAATGATTAAACTATAAGTTATTTGTATCCCTTGACATTGCATCTATCACGAGGAGGCGTGTAATTTAGCATCAGGTGATCGAAACTGTAATCCCGTTTGCTACATAATTAAAAAGCAGTTTCAATACATTGGATGTAAGAGTTCGTGTTAAATCAACACAATTTACTCTAAATCATTGATGCTAGCTTTAAATCTACTTAAATGGATGTTATAAACCCTTTATGTATGCCTAAGCACTCTATTAACTTTTGAAATATGACGTTTACGAAAAGTATAATGTATTGTAAACTTATTGGTACAACCGACGATCAAGTTGAATGCCCTCGTAGTACGGAACTATGTTTATTTGCGAAGCGATCGTTAGCAGTCGGGACCGGCAACCACGGCACTTCAATATGCCCGCATTCTAAAATATATAGAGCGGGTGTTATGTGTATGGCGTATTAGTAAGTTTTTCCTAACAGTGTTTTTTTTCAATTTTATTATCAAAGGGGCGGCAACCGAGCATTCGATTTACCTTATGGTCAGTGACACTGCCGCCAATAAACATTTGCAGGCCGAGAAGTCCCGAAAATACAATGCCCATTCAATGTGCGTACGCTCGTTTTTTGAAGGGCTGGCGCCCTGCTCGTATTGCTCCGGGATTATTTCCAAAGGAAGCTTATTTTATAGTTTTGGCAGAAAATGTCGATGAAATTTGATTTCCAATGGTTACCACCAGGTGCTCAAGGTATTTAGTCCTCAACAATGGTGGTAACGGTAACATTCGCAAGTCGTTGGTTTTTCCCTTTATATTGTATCCTACGCTTGCCTAGATAATCATCTATAAATATCGTCTAGAGCGTCGGTGGCTTAATGGTGCGGAGTGTCGTCCTCCTACCGGGAGGGCTGAGGTTCAAATCCCACCACGCACCAAGGTGTTTTCGAATTTTCGAAAAATACATGTGCGTTGTCCGACGCTCTTACGGTGAAGGAAAACATCGTGAGGAAACCTGCGCACGCCTGCGAAGAGATTCAAAGGTTGTGCGTGAAGTCGTCCAACCCGCACTGGGCCCGCGTGAACGACTAAGGGCCTAAACACCCTATACGGGTAGGCTGGTGCCCCTCGGTGGGGACGTTTAATGAGCTGATGATGATGATGAAATATTATCGATCCATAAATTATGCGGTGTATTATTATTATTCCTACCTCAAATTTATAGCGCTTAATATATATTTGTGAAATATTTTACTGATGACAAATTTGCAAGTAGTGGATTTGATACATTACCCCTTCGTATCGATTTAAAAATTTGAAAGTATCAGTCGTTAAACGACTAAGACATATTGAGTTATTTATTGGCTGATTAAATGGTTTTAACAAAATACCACAATTTTTCTGATTATAGGTAAAATAAATTCTTTGAATAAACGACATAAAAGTAAAAATACTTTACTCGTGCCTTCAAAGCGGGACTAAGCTTTTCCACGCACAAAATTCAGTTTAAAAATAAAAATGGGTCTGAAAACCCACCTACTTTATAAGTAAGATTTATCTATAATCTCGACCACGGAATTTCTATATTTATCGTGATAACTTCACTTTCACAAAGGATTCTTAAAATGTGAAAAGTAGAGACTATTCTTTATATTAAAAAAATCTTGCAATAACATACAAGTCTGAATAGACACATGTACTTCCATACATACATTTTTTCACGTAATTAAGACTCACGATTATCTATGGGCTAGATACAAAGTCTCGGTTTAACTTATGCTTAAGTCATATTCATATCATCAGTTTGAATAAATAACAAATAAAATATTACTGTTAATAATATAAAAACTAACTCTATCATAAAAGCAGAAAAACTGTAAAAAATACTTTTGCAAAAAGCGGACAGACTTATAGAATTCCGGGATAAGAAATGCTACATGACACTCAAGCCAAACCATTGTTGCAAAGGAGGAAAAAATTAATGAATCAAAGTACGCATCTGCACTATACTCTTCATAAATTATTTTAAAAATTGAAAGATTCAGAACTTTATTCCCCACGCTGGTCCAGTTTGTGTTGGCTGATCGCAGAGCGTCGTTCGGTTTTTGGCAGGATGCACGTGCTTCGGATGTTAACAGATTTAATGCAGAATCTAGTAAATTTGCTAGAAAATTCTAATGTATTCGTTAGAGTACCTTGGCCCAAAACAATAATTCACTCTACTTAGGTAACCCACAAAATGCATTAACTCATTTAATCAACAGTACAATTAGGAATTTTTCGTTTATACTTCTGGCAATTCAATAACAAGTTATAGGGGTTAATCGGTACTAAACCGATTCGGTATCTTGCGAAGAGCACAGTAATTCCTAATTCCCAGTTTGCACCAGTTACGTGGCCATATTGCAAAGTGCATTTGCTGCGATATTGCTGAAGTTCGTGGGGCAGGTCGTGTAATGTCATTAACTTAACACGGGTAGTCACTTTTGGTAGTTAGCAGTTCTAATTTTGTACGTCAGCCTGCGTGTTTGCTCTAGTTTTTTTTATTACGAAATGCGTATGTTAGTTTATTTAATTTCTTAGGTTCGTTGTTAGGTTTGTTACGTTTGCGCTTATTGTCGACCTAGGCATATAAATGCTGGATGATTGTTTTGATAAAGAACTCAACAGGGAGCGCTACGCGAAAAATCTGCTAATTTGAAATTTGGTCGACCGTTGACAACTTGTCTACCACTAAAACAATAGAAAATCTATTGCGATCAGGATTTCAGTTTTGGCTTAACATTGGAGCAATCAAATATGTTAAAGTTTGGACAGTCAAGCGATATATCTCACCCCAAAGAGATCCATTTACTCCACCCAAAACAAAAAGTTGAAATCAGAAATAAAAGAACATCTTGTTTTACTGGCAAATCGGCCGGGCCCTATTGAAAACGAAGACTTGATCGTATATTTATAAAAATATATTTTTAAATATTATTATATATTATGTTCTTAATTGAAATGCCCGGATAATAACAGATTTCGGCTGCGAATACCATCAGATATAAGTGTCAACTAATTTTACATATGTTATATTCATGGCACATACGGTACACGAAAATTAAAAATTCAACAGTTTTTGCGATGTATCATTACCGTAAACATTGTTTAATATTTCTGTTTGACGTTGTTCTCTATGATTTCTTTTATATTAAATCATTTTAAGTGACACTGGAAATTTGCTGGAATTCTTAGTTTTATACAACGTCCGGCCACTTGATAGACGGTTACACATAAAGGGCGTTTGCCAGAAGATAAGTTCTTTGGGTGGGAGCTGCCTGTTCATCGTCCGAGAATGATTCTTCTTACACCCACAGAAAGCTAGGGCGCTTTTCCATTATATAACTACAAGGGGTTGATTCCAGTGTATAATATTAGATCGATTATAGGTGCCACGTGTAATGAATTAATGAAATTAAATCAGAACCATCGGTTTCATTACATTATTTACATACATAAAGATACTGAATAAGGACGTTCAAGGTGAAAAAATATAGTCTCAGCTTGAGAGAGATCTTACATAAATGGAAATTAAGTTGTCGCTTGTATACAAAGAAGAAGTATTTATAAAAATCATGAAAACTTAAACTTTAAGTCCTAAGGCACAGAGGTTACACCAACACTCTCTGCATCCTGTGGCACTGTGCCAGTACTCAGAAATATGGACACTTGGAGGCTAAGCTAATTTCGATAGGTAACATAATAATTTCAGGTTAAGATATTTTTCTCGACTGTTCATGAAGTTAAACTTTTTTGAATAAAGCTCAATTTAAATTATTTGCATATGTTTGCACTATGTCTTCGACTTAAACATAGGGGAACAATTTTTTTTCTTGTTGCCTATCTGAAAGAGTTTTTGTGTAAGGGTTAACAGTTAAAGTGAGTTTGTATCAACATGAAATCTGTATAAACAAATACAAATAACAACAAGTTAGTTCTGAAAAAGAAAAAAACGTGTTTGATGTTACCAGAATAGCTGCCACTTAGCTTATGCCAAGACAATTTTTGTCAAGGCGCTGGTTTGCAGTCGAAATAAAGAACTGACCTCTTCGTGCAAAGATAATTCGAGTTCGTCCGTAAATTTTTCAATTAAACTGTAACACTGTTGCAGAACTTGACATTTATGTGTTGGAATAAAGATCACCAGTCACGTGTAACCCCGTGGCATTCAACCTGCCTCCTACGACTTGTTCCACTTCAAAAAGAACGTATCGCTTTCTAACTTTACGCGTATCCCCGTAAAATTATTCATCTTAAGACTCCTTGTAGCCAGAGCGTGTTTTGTTTTTAGTTCTAAAGTTAATTATAAAGTAATTATTTTATTAATGTTGGATTTAATTTCATGAAGTTTGTTTTACTGAAAGTAAATACCTTAATTAGATATGACAATGTCGTGTGCTCAGCGGCCTAGTAAGTTGGTCGAAATCAGTCCAATATTATATTTTTAATTAAATATTAATTTGAAGACGCTAATGTTGTGAGTAAAATTTCTTCATTATATTGATTGGATGGGTAAATATAATGTTTGACATGAGGTGTATGATGGAGAATCGGGATGTCTGGTGCGAAATGGGGGAGACCTATGTCCAGCAGTGGACTGCGATAGATTGAAGAGAAGAAGAAGAGAGGTGTACGATATTTAGGGAAAGTCTACATACACAATGCCCCAGGCGATTTTTGTGTTCTTCATTTGGAGGTTCTCGTGTAGAGATTACTCTAAGCGATAGGACCGCGAAATTGCATTTTTTTTCTGTATGTTACTTGCCTGTTACTTAGAACAAAAACTTATCTATTCCGGCGTTTACCTTGAGCAAATATGTTGCGACCAATTCATCTAATGTTTCAGTGAAATTGCATAAACACGTATTTTGTGTTCATTATGTTAATTTTGGTCTGTTATTGGTCTATAGTACGCCTCACGTACTAGCCGAATGCTAGACGATATGGTATCGAATATTATCATATTACTACCTTACTATTTTACTAATAAGAATGAAGATCTGTTTTATATTTTTTTCATTTAATTTAAATGTAATGTTATGGAAAGTCGCACGAGACCTATGCTACGGTTTCTTCATAAGACCTTTATCGGACTCCAGTCCCTCGCACTGAAACCTAAGATCGTGCATAGCTGTTCAGGTATTCAGCATCGCCGAAATGGCAAAAGTTTTAAATACCGATTTGCATACAGAATTAACAACAGAATTGTTTTGAACAGGGGTTATTTGTAGCAGCTCCGCACTAGTCATTGATAATCGCAGAAGTGACCAAAAAAATTAATCTAGAATCACGTAAACAATGATATTCTGTATATATAAAGGTATATACGCCACCCGTGCCTCAAAAACGAACCGCCAAAGAGAATACAGTTTGTAGGCTTTTGTTTAGGTAAATGTACTGAACGAAACATTTCAAAATATGTGTAGGTATATGTGCTGTCACTGCATTCGGAACACTTCTTTCGATTTTTGTTAGCATATCACGAATCTATACTTTTTTACTTCATTGCACGTAAAACCGTGGGTGCCTACGACTATATTCAGTCAAGTACAGGATTGTAACTACTTTTGGAATCGTATATTGTAAATAAATGTTAAGCAAAAAAGTGTCACAAGATAATAAAAAAGTACAGTAGCTAAAGCTCAAAGTTGAGGTCGCGTGCTATGTCCCGGTTTAGTATTACTAGATTTACTGATATTACCATAGGTTGCGCAAGTCTCGCAACCAGCTATATTGCTTCTTCGATTACTTTTACCTGAATCGGATACATATTTATTCTATATTGACGTGAAAAGGTTATATTAAAAGTTAAATTCAATCCGTGTTGGATATTTTATTCATAGTCTTCAGATTGATTTTTCAATTATTCATAAGTCAGTGAATGTAATTATATATAGGTTTATGGTTAGCTGTAGGAATTTACAACAAGTATATTCAGTCTACCTGATAAGTAATAAGTGATGACCCGAAAAAGACTTAGGGCAGCCTACAGCAGAAGTCAGTTCGAAAAGAATCAATCAAAAATAACAATGTTATTACTAAAATTTGCATATACCTACTTCGCAAAACTATAATATGTATGTGCAAATATGTAGGTATGCATTTTAAAATTACTTTATAATTTTGGTGGATTTTTTGGGAATCATAAATTCTAGGTATTAGAATTCCAGTATCAAAATATTTGATTGATGCCATTTGTTATTACTGATTATATGTAACAGTAATATCAAAACAATATGTACCTAAAAGGTCATAAAATGGAATATAGAACCTTGCTATGGTGTGAAGTAGACCGCGGTGACCGCACAATAAAAACTGCCAATTCATTTGAAATATTGCAATCAGTAGCCCGATATAGTTCGCGTTGTACCTACAAATAGTTTAAAGAAGTTTCGAAGAAGGATTTTACCTAAAAATTAAAATAAAACAATCTTTACGAAGAAATGCACTAGTAGAGTCAGTTTCGTGTGCATTTCATCATTGTGGAGAAACGATATCTATGACATGCCTACATTCACCTGACCACGGCGTAAGCTTGCATTGACATACAAAAGGTGCGCTTAAAACGCAAGCGGCAGCAAAACGTTAAAACATATGAATATCGTATATCAACGTAACTCGACAAACACTTATTGGATTACATAAAATATTATTCATACTTGTACTTGTCGTATCAGAAACAGACGAGGAACACACAATAACATGTTAGAGTGCTAGAAAGGAAAAAATACGAGATAATTTTTAGGATTCACTATAATTTGATGCCATAAAGTAATAAATAATCCAAAATAAGATTTAATAAAGAAAGAAAGAAAGTTGTTTATTCGGTGCACCAAATTTACAAATACAATCAAATTCTATAACTTAATATAACAGAAAAAAAATTAAAATAAGGGACCGAAGAGGCATGTACTCAGCATGGTGTCGCGGCACGAAGAAGTACCGAAACGCTGATCTTGCGTAGATGCCTTATTTGAAAGAGGGACAGATCTACACGCAGTGCGGATACCAGATAATATATAATCATACCATATTGAGGATACAATTAAACAAGTACGATATAAAATAAAATAACATATATATATATTTTATAATATATATATAATATATATATATATATTATATATATATATATATATATATATATATATATATACATACATAAACACATACTCATACATACAGATGCACGTACACATACAACAATATTACATACTTATACATACAAAAATGTAGAATATACATCGTAGTTAATTATTAAACTATACATTTGACATAGCAAATTAGATAATAATATAATAATTATAATCTTTATTTCTCAAGTAAAAAGTTCATTTTTCCTATGAGTCCCTGTCCCCCGAACTAGTTTAACTGTATTTCAGGGTCTAGTGTCTTCCCAAAAACATTCTGGATTTAATCAGTACATAATGGTACAGTGCTTTTTAATAATAATAGATATTGGAATAGATCATTTACTACTTTGTTGTACATAAATACGGTCCACTCTTTGGCTTTATTGGTTTCATAATATTTTTCTTTATAGTGCTGTAGTCTGCAGCTACAGGTCTGGCGGAGGACCGGGATGTCTGGCGCAAAATGGGGGAAACCTATGTCCAGCAGTGCAATAGGTTGAAGAGAAAGAGGGAGAGAGTCTGCAGCTGTCTCATTAAAACTCTTAAAAATCTAGTTTGTTTACAATGGTTATGAATTAAAAAGTATTTTTTTACATAATGTTACTAAAATGTAACAAACGTGTATTAATATTATAAATGAAAAAAATATATACAAAAAAATACATTAAATCTAATCAAATTGACATTAAAATTTAAATCAAAACATGACAATTAATAATTAAATATAATACAAAGTACACTACATATGTCAGTAATTTATACCCTTTTATTTTAAATAGCTTCGTTTCTGTGACTTACAGCTGTTCATCAGATGTACTCGTAAGTACTTAGAAAAGTGTGTCAAGATGGAGCATTTTGTCCTTGCGGCGGGTGAGCAGTGTTAACTTTCATACCAAACAATTGTAATGAAATAATTGCTTTCAAAGTTAAATTTTATGAAGACCCATAAAAATACATTTAGCTTTCAAATAATGACGATCTCCGTTCCCTGTTCAAAGCACAATAAGCTTAAGCTATCAGGTTTTATTGCTTTCGCTTAAGCGAGGTTGTTATCTGAATTGTCCTAAGTCGGGATTTTCTAGAAAATACCACCGCAATTAGGTGTCCGTCTTACACAAGTGATATTAAGCATTTTTTAAATTAATATATAACATCTATGTTACTTATGGAGTGCATAAAGATTGGAATATGGATTTTTTTTGCATAGTCTCCGGATTATTAATTTTTTCAATGAATACCAGATTTCATTTGTAAAAATGGTTTAAATTCACCAACCAGGTGAATAGCGACAACTTAAGCAGCTTCTACTTCTTACGATAAGATGCATAAATAAAGGTAAATGTAAAACGAAGCGGGCAGTCAAACCATTTTTCCATAAGTTTAAAGTGGTAATACAAAAAGTCAAGCTCCTAAAAGTCCAGTAATAAGTTCGTAATATTTTTTTAACAGACTGAATAAAGAAGTATGTTTGATATCAACTATGATATTGAACTATATTTGTACTTCAAAACAAAAAAGAGCCATCCGAACCATTTATAACCTTAGACCACGTGATTCACTTCTAACATCCGATATTTTAACAGCAGCGTCTCAATACATTTACCATAACCTAGTTTATGTACAAAAATTTTCATTTGTTTAAAAAAAATGTGACGTACATAACTTTAATACTAGGAACAAAAACTTGCTGTCCCAAATCTTAGACTAAGTAAAGTAGGGAAATCATTTGTTGGAAGAGGAATAACGATCTATAATAAAATACCACAAAATCTTGCCGAATTGCCTTTTGATCAGTTTAAATTAAAGATTAAAAAACCCTCATGAAAAAAGGTTACTATACAATAGAAGAATATTTATCTGATAAAGATGTGTGGTCTTGCACTTAGTGTTCCAGTTACAAAATCTTTGTAATAAATTATTGTACAGCTATGTATAGGTAAATGACAAAACTGTAACCACTGATATAAAAAGATTAAAAGAGTAACTCGAGTTTCTTGCCGGCTCTTCCCGAAGATCCAACTTATTCCGAACCGGTGGTAGAGTCACAAATAAATATGATAATAACAACAATTGACGATTCAAAAGTATCTGTAACAGATTTATTTGAATAAAGATTTTTCTTTCTTTCTTTCTTATCTCGTTTAATATATACGAGGTCGCGAGCTCCAGACAAAATTTCCCTCAATGACAAAAGTGTGGATGTTTGGGTGAAATCGAATCGATTTGTAACAGGAAAAATATTTTAGCTTCACGATTTCTATTTGCGTCGTTGGGCATAACGTGGCTTTTCAGTATTATATATCAACCTTATATATATATATATCAACCTTTCCTATTTTGCCGCTACGGTTCACTGCAGTAAGGTGAAGGAGTGGTACTTAGTTGTATAAATATAAACCATAGGTAACAGTTAAAGGTTGTAAAACTTACGTCATCTATTGACTGCTGTTTTAAGTAAAATTATTTATTTTACTTTCATAATTAATATGTTGTTTTCAGTAGCTCGGTTTAAATTAAACAGAGTTAGATCACCCGATGATAAATTTATTAAATAGATTTTCGTTTATATGAGATTGTTTCAAGTTTAAGAGGCATTAATGAGAACCATTCAATTGAATAGAAAGATGCTTCTCTATCTTGGTTTAATCACTTGTATGGTGAAGAGATCCCAGTATCAAATTTTATAATCTTGTACTAAATGTATTATCACTGAGTTAAAACCAATATCATGAGCAAAAGCAAATGCTTAAAAGAACTCTTTTACCGTCATGTTATTTTTGACTGATAAATATATATGAGAAAAAAAATTTGTTAATCAAGAATATTGTTGTGCTTACTAATTTTAATAAATGTTACTAATCTCTTTCAGTTTACTGTAGGTATTGATCTAAGAAAAAATAAATGAACCACTAAATCATATCGTTGGCCTCATTTTCTGCAATTTTATTACGAGGTAAAAGTCCCTTTTTCGGCTATATATAAAAAATATGGGTCTATTAATTTTAGCCGGTTCATATCTTAGATTAATGCCGAAATATTTGGTCGACCCATTTGGCTTGGGCTGCGCGTACGGGAGTACACAAAGAAATGTAAAAGGAAACTTGAATGAGAAACTCTTATTCGGCGTGTATTGTGATGTCTGAGCTATGTAAAGTAACACTGCTTTCAAAATTTTAACATAATTCACCAATTTTTTTTCTTTAAATTCCTCGCCGGCGTAATTATTTTCAATAGCAAATGTTCTGTACTTTAAAGAGAAGTTTAGCAATAATACGAATCAAATAACAATAATGTATTGTTGAGTTCAACATGCCGTATTGATTTCTTTAGTATCTATTTATTTTATCTTCCTGTAAAACATTACCTACATTTACCTTGAAACGGTTAAAAGAGAACGGATATTTCAATGTAACGTTCCTATATTAGCATTTCATTAATTATACATAGGTATTCCTTAATCGCTGTCAATAGTAAAAAGTCTTAAGTGCGTCCCAAACATGTGAAATTATCATGTGTTACAGTGTAAATAATTTATATAAATAACTGATACTTGTTCTGTTACTAAATCTATAAATAAAAAAAGTAGACTTGTCGTCATGAAGATATCTAATTACCTACTACTGCTACATTAATTCGGTGATAGTTTCAATTATATTCGAAAGACTCATTTTGTAAAGTTGGTTTTATTTAATGGTGTAATTATTTTCGTACATCAATATAGAAATTTCTTTTTATTTAAGGTTTGAATGGTTTCAACGTCGATTCCATCAGGTTTTAAGGTTAAGTCATAGTAGAAAATATAGTTCACCGGTTATCATTGAAACCATAATTACTAGACATCATTTATTCCCAACGCAGTATTTAGGTGCACAAGCGATCTTTCGCAAATAGAAACTGAATCGGGCGGTCCTCCTCGCTACTTAGACCAAAACGAGGACTTCATCTATCAAACAGCCTATAAAATCGTGCTACAGGGCACAGGCCTCTCCACACATGACAACTATGGAGAGATTGGGCACTTACCAATCATGCGGGCATAATGTAAATAGGCTAATGGATTGGATCAACTGATTGATCTTCCGAAGCACGATAGACTCAAGAATAACATATCTATTCTTATCTGAACACACGACAACATACATTCTATGTGAGAATTACTTCGCAATAAACACAGTTTAAATGCGCAATATGATATCATAAATTATGTGTAATATTGCTTAACGGGCTTATGGCAGTCCTATTGCCAACCCGGCATAAGTACAGATGTCAAGTCATAACTCTACGTGCATATGCATGGGTTAGCTGGTAGAGAATGCCACTTGTCATTAAGTTCGCCTTTGTACATTATTAAATTGTGCAATAAAGTTGAAATAAAAAAATATGTTGATCTGAAGTTAAAGTCGTAGGACTTGTATTAAAGTATTTTTTGTAAAAATATGGATGAGTAGTTTAATTTATCGATAAAAAGCTTTGGCACAGTGTCTCACAGCCTGGCAAAAGATCTTTTCACGCGATAGCTATTGGGAGATTGGGCCAAGACCCATAACGCCGCGGCCCAATGAGGATTAATATATGAGGATAATAGCCGGAACCTTTGACCTATTACACGTTGATACCAAGGTCATCATTCACCACATCACTCTCTAAAATGTACACTGTTGAACGAAGGCCTCCCCTAATGATTGCCACGCGGACCGATCCTTTGTACGTTATTTTATTTCTACAGAGTATCTCACAGCTATAGTTACAATCAGCAAATATAATAAATATAACAAAAAAGCCAATTCTAAGCCTTCTATAAACTGGAGATGTGAACAACTGAAAAAAGTGTTTCGAAAGCAGCGACAGCACACACACACATATTTCGAATGAGTGTACATTTACCGAAACAAAGAGCCTACAACTGTATTCTCTTTGGCGGTTTGACTTTGAGGCATGGGTGGCGTATCTGCCTTTATATATACAGAATATCATTGACTTAGGAGCGTCGGTGGCTCAGTGGTGTGGACTGTCGCCTTCCTACCGGGAGGGCTGAGGTTCAAATCCCGACACGTACCAATGTATTTTCGAATTTTCGAAATATATATGTACGTTATCCGACGCTCTTACGGTGAAGGAAAACATCGTGAGGAAACCTTCATGCACGCCTGCGAAGAGATTCGAAGGTTGTGTGTGAAGTCGTCCAATCCGCACTGGGCCCGCGTGAACGACTAAGGCCTAATCACCCTATACGGGTAGGCTCGTGCCCCTCGGTGGGGACGTTAAATGAGCTGATGATGATGATGATGATGATCATTGACTTCATTTAATTTATTCATCATTTTATATTGTGAATTTATATATTTACTAATAGTGCTCGTAAGAAAACGCAAGAAAAGTGCTCGTAACAGCAGTTACGAATTCAAGTTTATTTTTCTCTTCCACAATACAAGTCAGTGCAAAATTATACTGCCAGTTTCAATATCGTAAGTACTTGTTCAATAACGTATTGGAGATGTTACGCAACGTTAGGAAGGTTTTACCCGACCTTACGGAGAGCATCATTAATTTACCTTGCATGGACAGTGATCCACGATTCGTTTCAATTCGTGGGAATTACGGAAATTCTGCCACAGCGTAATTTATTTTCCAATTGTTTAATGTGACGGGTGACACAAATTATATTGTCTAACACCTTACACGTATTACTCGTGAATGAAAAGTGATAACTAAATGATTTTCTATACCAAAGTTGTGTAATTATAAAGACTATGCAGTCCAAATGATAGGCATTAGGTCTCTACTATGGCCTGGAACTTTTTGAGAATTGCCACTAAACTTATTCGCACTGAATACAACATTCAGCTGATATCTCCATCCTTGGCTGCATCATCTCTTACCATCAGGTGAGATGGCGGTCAAATGTCTGCCTATAAAGGATAAAAATATCTCTTATCGATTCTTATATCTTTGGTAGCTGACTCTGAAAAATTTGACGAGGAATTGTCCCCTTTGACAAGTTTTCTTTTTATAAAAGATTTTTTTTAAAACTGGTTAGTTATAATTTTATTTACGGAAGAGGCTATAAATTCTTCTTTTCGTGTTTATTTAAAATACTAAATGATGTATTATATGTATAAATGAAGTATATTTAAAAGTCAAGTAGTAATTTGAGTTATTCACAGGTACGGTTTCCACAAATAATTCAGATAGGTCTTGGTTCAGTGATTTCGAATGTGGGATGGAGTATAAAATTAGGTTTGTGTTCGCGTTCAGTATAATTGGACTCGGCAATAGAAGACGAACAGCGCATTCGGATCCTGTATTGTTCAATATCTTAAGTAATATTAGAAGGTCTTGAGCATTAAGATTATAAATGGAAAGGTATTACTTAAGGGAAAATACAGAAGTCTAATCAGGATAATTTATCCTTCTTATTGAAAGGATAAATTTAGAAACAGTTTATAAACTTCTCACAATTGTTATCAGGATTATGCGACTAAAATTTTACAACAATAATTAATTAAATTCCGATCGATATTGTATCGGTTAAACTTAGAAAAAGATAATTTAGGATTTTATGAAATCTTTGTTTTTTAAAGGTTTTTAGGGTGAACTGATAGCTGTTAACTGTAGGATGCATTACTTTATTACGAAAAAGGATTGAGATTTGTGCTGTTGTCCCCGCCTAAGCACATAACTTTAGGGATGAAGTCACATTATTATATAAAAACTGGTTGTATATAATAATGTGACTTCATTTGCAATTATAAAAAGAAATTGACAGATTCTTGTAGACTTCTTCCCAGTTGACGCGAAGATTGTGGTGGCAGACAAAAATAAGTTTGTGCTGTATGTTTAGAAATACATAACCAAGGCGGTCAGGCATTATCAATAAAAGCTATATATCCAATTTTGTACAGATCGCAGAAAGTTCGCTCGGCGCTCCAAACATTGATAACCGCCATATCTGAGCACTTAACAACCAGGACGTGACTCGCTAAAGGCTCGGTCGACCTCTGAACAACCTAATGTGATTATAATGCCTATAGCAGGGGCTATGGAATAATACCTAACGCTGTACAAGGGCCGTTTCGAAACTAATGCAATAAAGTTCATCAAAGGGACGCTAAAGAGTGCTTGCTCGTGGATTAGGGGTTTTCTGCCTTTTTTGTGAAATGCGTTAGCAATAGTGGAGAACTCACCTTTTGTCTGAGAGATACTGTGTATAAGATCGTCTGCATATGCCTATTCTTTCATTCCTACCTATTTTAACTGTTACAGAAGTTATGTTTTTTAGTATTATGTTTCAGTGTAAAAGGTGAGACTGGAAGCGAAATTACTCGAAACTGTAACATAACGTATTAACCCTTTGAACGTCAGTGACACCTAAAGGCGTCAGAAAAAATAGATTTTATATTGTCTGGATTCCTGGCGTTCAAAGGGTTAAAGTCACATGTTAGCAACTGTTTTATGGTATGGTACTCACAAGTTATACTGTATGGCTGGTTCCGGGCTTTGCGGAAATACAGCAGTGAAACGAATGGGTACAAACTTACTTTCCATTACTACAGGAACATATTAATGTCAACCATTTCTTCTTAATCCTGGACAAAAATGTTACTATTCAATATATTATACGATAAATGTCTATCGGAATAAGCAAATGCCTATATTCAAGAGTCAATCTACTTTCTACTAACAAATAAAATAAACTTTTTTGCCTTTCGTGAAGCATTTGTTATAAATACAGTTGCCTATTAAATATTAGAAATTATACTCGTACTTTTACAGTCGCAAATGGCACGGGCACATTTATATAATCGGATTAAGTTGGTACCAGTAGCTAAGTCTGCAGGCAATTTAAATTAACGAACACAATAATGTAGCGAAAGAAGATTAATTTACTGCGATCCATACTAATTGCTAGGAATTATTGGTTGACATATTATCTGTGCTGATACTTTATAACTTTCCACTTTGTCTTCAATCTATCGGAGTCCACTGCTGGGCATAGGTCTCCTCCAGTTTGCGCCAGATTTCCCGGTCCTCCGCTTTTCGCTCATCTTTTCTATATTGACCCAAAATAGTAGCCGGCACTTACGGCTAAATGTGCCTTCTAAAGCACGTAGAAACTCAATATTATTCGGTCATTGTTGATTGCACAGTGTGATAGTTCGTTGCCTTGTGCGGTCGTTAACCGAACACTGGCCATTACTCCACCGAGATTTCAATCGTTATGCGTAACCAAGGGTTACCGCCAGCTCTCAAAACTGTATTACTATAATGATACGTCAGCATTTTTGTACCAGAAAAAACGAAGTAATATATTTGAAATACTATTTTAAGAGATGTTGGTAAGCCCTCAGAGATTTGCAATGCGTTTATAAGTTTAGTTTAGTATGTAATGTGTGTAGATAATAGACGCTTTTTATGTATTCAAAACCTTTTTTCTGCTTTACTTTGGTAATGTATTTTTTTTACGTTAACCATTACAAAAGTAAGCTTAATTTGTATTAATGGAATTAGACAAGTTTAAAAAAAAACGAATTAAATAGTTAGCTCAGAAAGAAATCCGGAAGACAAAACATTTGAGAAAAACAAAAGAAAAGAGATATCTAGTGAACAACAATGATGTAAAAAGTATGGATTTGTGATATGCTCACAAAACAATCGAAAAAAGTGTTCCGAATGCAGTGACAGCACACATACACATACTTCAAATTTCGAACACATTTACCTAAACAAAAGAGTACAAACTGTACTCTCTTCGGTGGGTCGTTTTTGAGGCACGGATGGCGTTCGTTTTTGAGGTACATATATGACCTTTATATATACAGAATATCATTGGTGAAGAATGTCTTTTTTGGTCTAGGCATGTGGACTAACTAGTAATAATGTAATTTGGATAAACTCGATAAACAAATGAAACTTTGAAAAACATGCGCGAACGTAATACGTCACGTTCGCCGAGTTTAAGCAAAATTACCCACTTGTTAGTTGTTACAGCAAGACGGCGCCAAGACTTGTTAAAATTATTCCAAACTTTCAGGAGACCATTTTAATGTTATTATACCAGGTGCTGGAAGCTTAGGCAAAAGCTTCATTAAACTAGAAAAACTTTTTAAGCCTTCTTTGATTTTTCGTAATCATTGCTTATAATTTAGATTCATGTGTACTACGAGTAGGTATGTACGGACCTTTTTCGTAAAATCAGTTTTTTAAGTCAAAAATTTTTCTAATCCGTCACCTATATGTTACTAATAATGGTGAAAAGAAAAGTAAGGTTAATATTTTAACTCTAAAAAAACTAAAATGGCATAAATTTCATACATTTCCTGACCCCACATTATGTTAAACACACCATTGTAGGCTCAAGAGCAGGACACGAGATACATTTATTCTTATTAAACCTATACTGAAACTACGTATGACCGAATGAAAATCAATTTTGAGTTTATTTTAAAAGGCAAATCCAACTTAACAACAACATGTGATCGATCTTTAAAGATCGTCAAGATCAGAAGCCAAATAGTACTACGTAGTCATAATAAATTAGTACTATGTACTTAGTATATAATATAACTACTAATACTAAAGCTACAACATCCACTGTTGTTAAATGACCTTAATGTGTCTTATCATTAAAGAGACATCCTCTCGATCGTCACTGGCTATGCTGGACGATACAGTGTTCGTGGGTTGCCATTAGAAACATTTGCTATTCGCCAAAATTGAATTCGGTCTCAAATTGTGCTAATATCCTTTTTATTCCTGAACTATTATTATTTACTTACAATGTATTCACTACGGAGTGAGTAATTACCGTGATAAATAAAACAATCGTGACGGATTACGCTACGACGTAACTTCGTCGCCGTAGCCGTATCGGAGCTAACTGTCGTAGCCGTTTAGCGCTAAGGCGTTTAAAGAAAGTAACTTAATACGGAAGCAGTGTGATAAGCAGGGATTGGCTAAGGTTTTAGACGCTTAATAAATTAGGGCGGCCATCTTCCTTTTAATCTTGCTTGGTGCTATTTTTTTGTACGGTATTTAAATTCATTAGAATAGTATCGTATGTGCATGTGTATATTACGTAATACTATTAGTTAAGTCAAATAGTATTATAATATATCACTACAAATGTCTGGTACCAAAATGCTGACGAATCATTATAGTAATACTGTTATAAGAGATGGCGGTAACCTTCCAGGAATGTATAATATAAAAAGAACGGAATGATAGCTTAGTATATCTATCTAATTGTATTAATCTATTGCCAGATCTTAGAAAAAAAAGATCGAAAGGTCGGTTTTTACAATGTTTCCGCACGAAATATCGAGCAAAAACTTCCATTTAATGTTTTCTTGCGAGCATTATTAGTGCGATAATTAGTCTATTTGATGTCATTAACATCTCGTTTTGATAAAATACGGTAGCGGTGTTCATTGCACATTCACCAGAATTACTAATGTTATTTACATGTATGTGTTATTTGAGTGTCAATTTTTTACAAGCTAGTATTAAATAAATTTGTTATTTATTTATTATTAATTGAGAAACCAATTGTGCAATTTATCAACTGAAGTTTTAATACAGAAAGAAAGATAGACCAATTTCCTTAGAGGTGAATTACTGTATGTATGGTATACATACATATTTTTATTTCGCTTTCAAGGATAATACCGGTGTTGCAGGTGACCTACAACTACGCATTTCCTGCTTGCATTACGTTATCTGGAGTGCACTTAGATCGGCCGTCATTATCTGTTAGTGCTCCTAATAAATTGCTTCATGATACCTACGAGTAAAAGCGTCGTAATTTTACTTTACCTTAGATAGTTTCACTTGCTCAGGACTGCTTATTAGCCTTCGCTTACTGCTGATCGTACTCGCTTATTGGCATATTATTTGAATTACATGTCGACCCATATAGCGAGCTATACTTGGAGTCTCTCTTAGGGATAAGATTAGAATGATTTAATTCGTAAGATAACTACTAAGTTACCGACATAGCCCGCCGGATCAGCAAGTTGAAGTGGCGGTGGGCGGTCACGCATGTCGCAGAACCGATGGCCGTTGGAGCAGACGAGTTCTGGAGTGGAGACCGCGTCTTGGCAAGCGTAGCGTAGGACGCCCTCCGGCCCGATGGACCGCGACTTGCGAAAGGTCGCTGGTGGAAGCTGGATGAGAAAGGCGGAAGACCGGGATGTCTGGCGCAAAATGGGGGATACCTATGTCCGCAGTGGACTGCAATAGGTTGAAGAGAGATGTCGACCCATTTGGTGTTATGGTTGAGACTCGGTTATATTATAAATTTTGAAACAAATTGTTTTTTTTTACATTAACATAGTGCCATGACGCTAACTAGCCCCATATAAAGCGAGGAGCTTGTAGCCAGGGTACTAAACAACTGATAAACATGCTTTTTTTGTAAATACTTACATATTATACATAGAAACACCTAGACCATGACAAACAGATATGTTCATGAACACAAATGTTTGTACTGCCCGGAACCCTTGGTGTAGTAGCAGCCGATAAGTCGTCAAGTAATCAAGAACATAGAAAGCATTTGTGTTAATATTGTTATTCTTTTACGAATCGACAAAGACAAATATGGAATGTTTTAACTTTGTTATAGCCTATTTTAATCTCTAGTAGAAACATAATTCCTTAAATCACATAACAACTAAGTGAAAGCATCGTTCTAATTGTATAGAAATCGATACCAATTGAACAGTTAACTAAAAGCGCCTGTCTGACTGATTACAGTCTAGACAGCATAATTGTTCTCATCTGTAATCTGTATGTAATTCATTTGATAGCATTTCAATTTGGTACAATCTTACTAATCGTGACTACTGAGCTGATTGTTTACCTGATTATTATTGAGACAGCATTCGCTACTGGAACACAAATTCTTAGACCCGTATTATAGAACTAGACTCAAGCGTTGATGGAGTTAGAACGGGATAGCGCTCTATAAGATAAATAGCGCCATCTCTTTCTAACTCCATTTATGTAAAGATCAACGTTGAGTCTCGTTCTTTTGTCCTCTATAGGCAGACATTAGACCGCCATCTCACCTGAAGGTAAGTGATCATGCGGCCTAGGACGGATCATGCCTGCCTAGAAACAGCCTTTTCATTCGTGCCTTGAAGTCGGTCAGGTTGTAATGATCGGGGAACACATAAGGAGGCAAAGACTTCCATTCGTTCTAGAATACGGAAGTAAAACTATCATGAACGGTGTATTGAATAGACTTGTTTCATAAGATTAATATTAACACAGTAAGCCAGTATTGTGTTCTGAAATATAATATAAGTATCTGTAAGCTCTTAGTACAAAAATTAATAAAACTGAATTTTATAATGTCATTTATTTTTCAGCCGATATGGCTTTTTAAACAATATAACTATTATGATAAATAACTAAATATGTATCAGCAGACACTGCAAGCTTAAATAATCCAACCACGAAGCTTGTATTATACGTTTGAAACAACAGATAAACATATTTGTCGACTACCCATCTAGTGTAATGATTGAGACGTCGGCTGTGGCACCAAGAGTTCCGGGATGTTATCCTCTGACAGTAATCCTTCATTAAACAGCGGTTTCACCAAGTGAGTCAAGTTACTAAATCCTCACAAACCCCCTTTACCCCATATTTTCTTTTTCATCATTAATTTTACAGGTCAACAACGCACTTGCTTTCGGTTTTCTTGTTCCACCTTAGAAGTTGCAATGGCTGACTGTATATAAGATAAACTGACTTCTCGTTTGCGTACGATTAAATCCTTAGACACAAAACATTATTTAACCTATTGTTTGTAGATAACATGGTTGCCATAAAGTTTTTTTCCTAAAATAATATACATAACACCTACACCTGCCTCGGGTATATAGAGGCATATAGTTTTCTATAAAATATATACATGTGAAATATAAGCAGATTACAGGCGAAAAGTTTACGTCAATGTTAACATAACAAAAACAGTGCGCCCACTTCTCAAGTCACCACGTCGTAGTACAAGTACTCCTTAATAAATCTGTATTTATATTCGTGTTGTTCTATGTAATTACAGACTCCTGTGTTTAAGAGAATTAGTAAATATTCAATGCATTGTTCGGAGGCTCTTGAATACGTTATACTAACACTTGTTCAAGAGTGAGGAGCAAAGCTTTATCGCATTTTCTCTTCGATAAAATAGTGTTTTATTTTAGTACATGTTGTGTAAAATATTTAATATATTTAAAAATAAACATTTAATCTATAATTTAAAATTAATAATCTTCTACCTGTTATTCATCATCAGCTCATTAAACGTCCCCACCGAGGGGCACGAGCCTACCCGTATAGGGTGATTAGGCCTTAGTCGTCCACGCGGCCCAGTGCGGATTGGACGACTTCACACACAACCTTCGAATCTCTTCGCAGGTGTGTATGAAGGTTTCCTCGCGATGTTTTCCTTCACCGTAAGAGCGTCGGATAACGTACATATATTTTCGAAAATTCGAAAATACATTGGTTCGAAAATATATTGGTAATATCCTAGACCTGTTATTATTAAACACTAATAGATAGCTGGATTATTTCCCTTACCAAAAAAAATAAATTTTTAGTTTTTTTAATCATGTATAGGTACCTACAAAATAGAGCGTTATACCAAATTACTACGACAATTCCATTCAGTAGACAGGAGATAAACTAAATTACTAGATATAACTCATAAAAGTCTCAACACGAATAAAAAATACTAGACTTTTATATCCTCTAGTGTTTGTCAACAAGATAGCTGAGGAATATAAATCACTGTTTACGATTATGTTTACCGAGAACGGAGCCAAGTTACAAACAAACCTACCACAATTTATAAACAGTTGCTTTTTAAGCCACGAGAGTATTATTATTATGCTACATAATAATTCAGAAATAACATAATTGTATATAACCACAATAAAACGTAGCAAATGTTACTGGTACTGTTATGATATCATGCTTAAACTAATCA